>CAXKVW010000089.1:0-179071 GCA_964058825.1 Carex arenaria | reverse complement strand
ACAAGCAGGGCTTAACTCTTCGGGATCACTCGGCAATTGCTACTTTCAATGACAATGCAATTTCTCCAATTTTCCAGGTGAATAATTTACGTCTAACTGTAAATGCTCCTAATGAATTTTCCTATCCATAATTAAATTACCAGAGATTCCTTCAATATAAACTAATCAAAATTATGTTGTGCTGGCTAACAATGTTAAATTCTGAAGTTCGGTCAAATACTTAATTTCTTAATGTTAAAAATATATTAGATTTCATTTCTGGTGTTTGAATAACTAAGGCAATTATATGGAGAGATTAACTATTGATTTGCACTTCTTTTTTTTTTTTTTTTTAACAAATCTAATAGATGAGATTATAATAATTGAGAGCAAGACATTTTTTACAGTTTAGAGCATAAAATGATATTAATACCTTAACTGTAAAATTTCTAATTCAGTTATAAATATCCGCTGAAATCCATGTGGGCATAATTTTGTTAGTATAGTGGAGCATCACCCATTCAATCGTACTTATTTAGTCATTATGTTTATAATTGTTGTTTTCTTTCAACATTTGTTTTCACAGTTGCCTATTTTTGAGGCCCAAATTATTTCATTAATTTTGTTAATTAATTTCAGAAAGAAAACTTCTGGATAGAAAAGTCCACAGAAATGTTAGGAGCTTATTATGGTGCACGGCGGTGGGACCAGTTTGTTGACAATCATACTACAAAAGAAGATGAAGAAAAGGAGAATCTAAAACTCACAAATGCAATGCAAACCATTGGTTTAGGCTCTGTACTCATTGCTACTGCAACATTCGCTGCTGCGTTTACCCTTCCTGGAGGTTATCGATCTGACGGTCACTCCAAATCTGGAACGCCTACTTTAGCAGACAAATATGCTTTGAAAGCATTTCTGGTCTTTGATACCATAGCCTTTATTTGTGTCTTTCATAGCACAATGAGACTCCTCAACCGCGGAGTAACTTCATCCAAGCCTCATTTGAAGAAGCAATTTGTGTCTACATCTCTACGGTTTATTACTTGGGCATCCAGGTGCACTGTTATATCATTCACACTTGCAATTTTTGTGGTCCTAGCTCCTGTCAACAAGTTGCTTGGAATTCTTATTGTTGGAGCTGCCATATTTCAGTATGACGGAGTTGGTCGAGATCATCTATTAACAACTAGGGTAATATCTGGAAGGCAAGGTTGGAAGCAACTATTTCCAAATAAGCTACCAGAGGCTACACTTCGGCAGAGTCTGGCAGCATGGTTACCATATGCACTCTCCTATATAATGTATTATGCAGATTTGTTGTTGCCTATTGTGATTACGGCTGTGGTTCCCCTAATAATGGACCTTGTTTGGGACATTGGTAAATCAGTCGTTACATATATCGCCTCACACATTTAGTTTCATGTAATCTTTTCATATAGAATATTGTGTTGTGATGAGAGAAAAGTGTGGATATTTCATCATTTCCATTTCATATTGTAATCTTGATTTGAACTTCACATTTTCTAGTTTATAAATTAGTCAAATTTGTGTCTCCACATCAGCATTGGCTGCTCAATATTCATTTGCCCCTGGAAAGGTACTTCTTGTAATAATGGAGTTTCTAATAAGTCTAGTAAATGAGATGAAATTTTAGTCATTTGCATGTACACTGTATACTTAGAAATAGAGATAAGTTGTAAAAATGAAGAAAAGTTTGTTTTGATCCTAAAGAAAATAAAGTAGGGATTTGTGACAGATAAAACTGTACCTTGCTCTTCCTCAAGTTGAAAAGTTGGTTTTGCCCATGAACTAATGTGGAGTATATGATGTCTGAATTCTTTCTTCACAAGGATGTATTATGTTTTTCCTTTTTCCTTGAAAAAGTGTAGTATTGGGACCATCATTTTCTCACAACAGAAAACATATCCAGTTCGCCCTGCAAAATCAAGGAATCCATACTGTAACTTCACCATCCATATAGATTCCCATTTCTTTGGTTTGAGCTAAGAATCTTTCATTTAGTGGGTTAGGTCGAGTATCCATGGGGGGGTAGTTCGAAAGATGCCTAAGCTTCTGGAAGGAATGTGAATTGTTAAACCGAATGTGAATCTTTCATTTAGTGTGTCAGGCCTTAATGGGGCTTTGTAAAGCTAAGTCTGTGCCAGAGGATTCTAGGCCAGACACTGTAACTAGGAAATTTTATGCATGAGCGCCCCTTTTACTTTTGAAATTGCTCAACTGCTCAGAGTAAGAATTCTGATACAGTCTTTTTAATTATGGCTCAGATCAGAGTAGGTACTTCATACAATGTTCAAGTGAAGGCGGTTAATAAGTTTAAAAGCACATATTTCTACAACAGTTCAGAAGTTACAAGTATATAATGGTTCGTTTCGGATCTTCACAAAAATACATAAAGAAAGTAACAAAAGAAGCACCAAAACATTCCTAGTTATTGTACTTGATTAGATAACAGATTGCAATGTGCATTGGTTAGCTTTGTAACAGAATCTTTAGTGAACTTGTAACAGATTAGTTAGTTACAAGAATCACTGTATTGAGAAGTTGAATAGCGTTGGTTATACAAACTAGCTTTCTGAAACAGATTGATTAAGGAAAAATACAAAATCATTTCCTCTTCAAATATCTCTCCTCTAAATCTATTATGGTATCAGAGACCTTTCTTCCCCTTTCTTATCGCTGATCAAGAATCATGGCTACTGACAGCAGAACTTCCCAAATGAACCCATCTCCTCCCACCCCAATTGATCCAGTCATACAGATCACGATTCCAGTCTCTACTAAACTAGATCGTTAGAACTTTCTTACCTGGAAATCTCAGATCGAACCTATTATTGATGGTTACGGTCTCTCGAAGTATCTTGCAGCTGATGTCTCTACACCTGACAAGATTCTCACCATAGATGGCACTTCTCGCTCAAATCCAGCCAATCTTGCGTGGTATAAGCAAGATCGATTCTTGCTTGGATGGCTCAGGTCTTTGATGTCTGAAGGAGTTCTATCTCAGTATGTGGCGTGCCAGTCTGCTCGTCACCTCCGGATGTCCCTGCATCAGATTTACTCAGCCATTACTTTTTTATTTGACAAATCGAATAGATTGGACTATAATTATTGAGAACTAGACATGCATGAAATTCGCAAGGTCTAGTCTAAGATTTCTTCATCAATTCTGAAACTTGAAATGATTTTAGTGCCCTTAATCGTAAACTTTCTGTTTCAATTATAAACATCTGATGATATCAATATGGGCATGTTTCTTTTAGTATAGTGGACTATCAACCATTCAATCATTCCTGTATTTATTAGTCATTTTGTTGATAATTATTAATTTTTTTACAATTTTTTCATCACAGTTTGAAAGCATTGTTGCCCATTTTTGGTGCCCCAATAATGTCTTACTTTTGAGCAACATTATTACTCAATTTCAGAAAGTAAACTTCTGGATAAAGAAGTCCACAGAAATGTTAGGTGCTTATTGTGGTGCACGGCGGTTTTACCAGTTCGTTGATGATCATACTATAAAAGAAGATGAAGAAAAGGAGAATCAATAACTCACAAATGCAATCCAAATCATTGGTTTAGGCTCTGTACTTATTGCTACTGCATTCACTGCTGCATTTACCATGCCAGGAGGTTATCGAGCTGACAATCACTCCAAATCTGGGTCACCTACTCTAGCACACAAATATGCTTTTAAATCATTTATCGTCTCAGATGCTATGGCCTATATTGGCCTTTCATAGCACAATGATACTCCTATACCGCGGAGTAACTTCATCCAAGCCTCATTTGAAGAAGAAGTTCATGTCCTTAGCTCTATGGTTTATTATTTTGGCATCCAGGTGCACTGTTTTATCATTTGCACTTGCAATTTTTGTGGTCCTAGTTACTGTCAACAAGTTGCATGGAATTATTATTAGGGACCGCCTAGTTGTCTCCCATGAAACGTCCCCTAACAGTCCCCCTGATAAAAACAGTTGAAACTCGCTAAAAGACAAAAAAAATGTGTAAAACAGTTTTGAAAACGCGTTAATCGCGGAAAAATACTTCGGACCGTAAAAACATCCGATAGTATTCATTCCAAAGAACATATGTATTCAACCAGAGATACAAATGTATTCAACTACGATAAGAAAAAAAAAAACTGGACACATCACTCATCATCTTTTACACGTTTTTAGAGGTGATTTGTTTTTTTTCCGTTCAATCTAACCAATATTTCTGACGATCTGTAAGAAAATTTTCAAATCTAAAACCACGAACGTCTTCTACATAATTTTCTCTTTCAAATGAGATCCATGATGACATACTTTTGAGTTGTCGGTTGCACAAGTATTTATTCTCGTCATGCAAGTATTCATACCTTATTGAGCAAGTATTCATCATAATTGTGTAAGTATTTATCCTTATGATTCACCTAGCTGTTTCGCTAATCAATTCCCTATTTTGTCCCCCAATCAATAACTACCTGAGTAACTACTAACTAACTGTGGGATCACTTAATATTTGGGGAACGCCTAATATTTGAAAGATTTTACAACTGTCGCGCGCAAGTATTTATTTATAATACATCAAGTATTCATATGTAATACATCAAGTATTCATTATAAGATATTAGGTATTTAAAAAAACTGGACACGTCACTCACTCATAAAGTATTCAACCCTATAAATTATTTATCAGTAAAGTATTCATACTTATATGAGCATAAAATTCTTACTCAGCCAGACTTCTAAAATAAGAATATGTCAAATAACACTTCAATTAAAAAAGTAAATTACTTGTCAGTGATATGTTCATCTTTAACTATGAAAGTATTTATTCTTAAACACAAAGTATTTACTTTTTTTATCAGAAAGTAGTTATTCATCTATCAGAAAGTAGTCATTCACTTCAATTATATATCAGAAAGTAGTCATTCAGCAAAAATTTCACCTATCCCCCGATTTGGTTGGATTTTCAAAAACCGAAAAAAATTTGGTTTAGCTATTTTAGTTCGGTTTGAACCGAACTGACCGGTTGAACGTCCGATAGTATTCATTCCAAAGAACATATGTATTCAACCAGATACACAAAAGTATTCAACTACGATCTGTACATTAAGACAAAAAACTAGACACATCACTCATTAAATATTCATTTGTATGTAGTAAAGTATTCATCATTATACATTAAGTATTCATTCTTATGCAGTTAAATTTTCATTCAAAAATATAAAGTCACATAGAGGTAATATGTGTTGTATTCATTTTAATATAGTGAAGTATTCAGTTTAACATGCAAAGTATAATATGAATATCATTCTTATTCTTTGATATGACAAATAGTTAAGCAATTAAGTATTCATTCGTATGTAGTAAAGTATTCATCGTTATACATTAAGTATTCATTCTTATGCAGTTAAATTTTCATTCAAAAATATAAAGTCACATAGAGGTAATATGTATAGTATTCATTCTTATATAGTGAAGTATTCAGTTTAACATGCAAAGTATAATACGAATATCATTCTTATTATTTGATATGACAAATAGTTAAGCAATTAAGTATTCATTCGTATGTAGTAAAGTATTCATCATTATACATTAAATATTCATTCTTATGCAGTTAAATTTTCATTCAAAAATATAAAGTCAAGTAAAATTGCAAAAAGTGCAATTCAACCACATCCTCTTGAGAGAGATCAAATCTGTCAAATGAAAAATACATCTAATAATCAACTAATTAATTAGCAAAGTAGTATCTCGATTGAGTCAGTCGCCCTGGTACATGCCTATATCGCTCTCTATGCTGATAACTTTACAATCCGAGAATATGATCATCTTGCCTATCATGCTCACTTGTACCGCTCCTTGGTACATGGCTTGAAGTTGTGATAGCAAAGCCACTACTTTGACATGTAGCAGGTCATATGCATTGGTTGGCATGCATCTTGCTACCCTCTTCAACTCTAACAACATCATAGAGACCGTCTATTATTTATTTAAATATGACAGTATCTGGTTTCATGTATCAGAATCTGGTTTTGTCATTTCTTCGAGCACCTTGAGTGCAGCATCCACCTGGTGTAATTTACACCACCAGTTTAAAACCTATAATATGTCTTATTCCAGTCTTGTAATTTGCAAAACGATAATTTACAACTAATGAGCAAAAAAAGAACACACATCGTTGTCAGAAAATATTAGAGATATGATGATAGCTCAAGGGAGAAGCAAAAGACAATTATCAAAAGTAAAAAGTACAGAAGAGATGAGAGATAGAGAACAATGCAAACCTTAGTTCCTTTGAATGAGGAGAAGGGTTCTGTATAGGACATGTGGAGCTGAACTGGAGAGGGGGAGGGATTTTGTGGTGGAGTAGAAATAGAGATCTAGTTCTCTTTATCTGACTCCACCATCTGACGGCGGAGATGGCGGAGAAGGCGTGGTGGTTTGCTTCATCTGAGATGAGTAGAGAAGATGTGGTGAGTAGAGACGGTGGAGATGGGGTTGCGATTTTGGAGAAAAAGAGGAAGTGTCGAGCGGGCTAGACCATTAGAGGGAGGAAGGTTGGACCGTTAGATATAATTAGATGGTAGTGTACTAATTAGGAAATGAGGAACATTAGCGGGGGGACGGTTAGGGGACGATTAGGTGGGGGAAATTAGAATTACCCTTATTATTATTGGTAGTGCTGTCATATTTCAATATGATGGATTTGGTCGAGATCAGTGTTGTAAATAACGGTATGCGGTCGTCGGACGGACGGGGTACCGCCAAGAGATTAATCGGTATGCGGCCGATTAATCAGAATTATGCGGACAATTTAATGTTTTTATTAAATTTATGTATATATATCATAATTTATTAAAAATTATTTATTTAACTCATTAGACTTATCAAATAAACTTAATTTAAATTAGCTTTATTATTATAACATGACACTATGCTTATTTCTTCGTAACACGTAAGCATTTTGCATGTGTAAGTAACACATTTATTTAATGAAAAATAAATTTGAGAATTAAATTTTTTCAAATACTAATAATATATTATTTGAAAGAAAGAAAACATTCCAACATAAAATCACTAAATTTAATTTATGATAATAACATAATTTTATAAATAAACATGTCGTACTAATTGAAAAAATTACATTAATAAGTAGAAAAAAATATATGGTATATAAATAATAGAAGAATTAATCAATTTCAAAGTAAGAAGAAAAAAAAACATATATAAAAAATATTAAATGAATATTCAAGCACAAATAAAACTACAATACATGATTTATAAACCTTATTATCACACACAATAACAAAAAAAAAAAAATTACTGGAATAAACGGAAAAAACAGGAATAAACGGGAATAAATGGGAATAAATGGCCGATTAATCGGGAAACGGCCGATTAATCGGAAAACGGCAGAATAAACGGCCGATTAATCAGAAAAACGGCCGATTAATCGTTTTTTTCCGCCAACAGGCGTCTGTTAAGCGTATTCGGAACGGTTTGGCCGTCGTTTCCGATTAATCGGCCGTTAAGACCGTTTTTTACAACACTGGTCGAGATTATGGAATCGCAACTCGTGTAATATCTCGAAGGCAAGATTTGAAGCAACTGTTTTGAAATAAAATACCCGAGGCTACACTTAGGCAGAATCTGCGAGCATGGTTCTGATATGGACTTTCGTTTAAAATGTATTGCGAAGCTTCGTGGTTGCCTATGTGTTTACAGCTGTGGTTCTCCTAATAATGGGCCTTGTTTGGGACTTTTGGTAAATTTGTTGTTACATATATCGAGTGACACATTTAGTTTTGTGTACCCTTTTCATATTTATTGTTGTATGGGAGAACAGTGTGGATGTTTCATCATTTCGATTCAACAATGTAATCTTGATATGAATTTTACCATTTATAAATTAGCCAAATTTGTATTTCCACACCACCATTGGTCGCACAATATTCATTTACACCTGTAAATTAATGTTCTTCTTGTAATTATGGAATTTCTAATATGTCTAGTAAATGAAATGAAATTTCAGTAAATTGTAAAAATGAAGAAAATTTAATTTTGTTCCTGAAGAAAACAAAGAAGTTGAGATTTGTAACAGATCATAAAACTGTACCATGCTTATGCAGTTTGTCCAGAAACTGATGCTGAGTATTTGATGACTGAATTATATCTTCACCAGAAAACACATCCAGTACTCACCCTGCAAAATCAAGGAATCCATAATGTAATTTCACCGTATAATATATATATTGCCATTTCTCCTCACGCTTTCCAACTCAAAAGTCCCCTAAACTGTTATCAGTTAGTTGCCTCATTTGGGTCTGAGCTATTAGTAACTATTTCCATAAAGGTATAAACAAATTGATTGCTATCATGAGATGCGTTTTTTGCGTGAAATTTGTGCAAGAGAAGAAACACACACACTAAATAATCCGATTTGCATCAAGATTTGAGCGCAATTGTTACGCACGAATCTTGGTGTTGCCCAAGCGAATCTTGATGCGAATTGGACGGCTCTGACCGGGCATTGGACTGCCCCCGTTTCCCTCGAATTGACCACAAGAAGAAGTGCACCTGCTGGAGGGCCTGACGCAACTGGCATATACCGCTTGGGGTTTTGGTTTTCAGTTGATGAATAAAATAAATAATGAAAAATTACCAAGGAGATGATCCCGACTCCAGGTTGTCACCAGAACTGAGAATTGAGAAGGCCATTTTGAAATGGAATTTGGTGACGGGGCCTCTATGTGACATTTCGTCGAACAGTTGGTGGACAGAGTGGAGGGGACCCTGACCTAGGGCAGCAGCACTAGCATTGTACATTTGTACGTTGTACGAGAGAGAAATTGAAGGAATGGTAGCTATGTTTTGAAAAGGTCGATTCGATTAGATATGGCCAGGCCTAAGCACTAAGCAGACTGGGTTTCGTTAGCAATGGCGGGACCCAATTTGGGAGGAACCGTTCGTTGGCTGATTGGCTCTGCCTCTCAAATGAAATCAATGTAAACCGGGCCGGATCTGCTGATTGGAAAAAAAAAAGGCATATAATATATATATAGGGTTTGCAAAATAAGAAGCTGACAATGGGAGCCCGATTAAGTCATTGGTTTTGACTTTTGAGCGGTCCGATTTGATTTAAGCGAGCCAGATTTTAGCTTGTAGGAATAATTTTTTAATATGATTTCAATTTTCAAGTGAGTTCACCTTCACCAGCCATTTTTTCAACGAGACAGCCGTCTGTCTTGATCATTCACAAGTCACAACCATTATATGGTGTGTGTTCCTTTTCTTTTTCTTTTTTAAAGAAAGATGAAGGTTAAGTTCCAAATTTTAAATCCTTATTATTATTACAAATGATTTTTTTTTTCTCTCAGATCGATTCATTTCTTTTCTAAATACCTTCCGATTCTTGACTGTGTGAAAATTTCAGTTGAGATGAATTTTTGTAATTTATTGATTATTAAGTCATGCTTTACAATGTACAATAAAAAAAAAAAAAAAAAAGAAACTATTTATACCTATAGAGCCGTTGGAAGTAGTCAAGGAATGGAGTAATGAAAGGAATTTTGTAGCCGTTAGAGAAGATATATATATACTGAAAATGGTAGTTGTCACAAGAAATACCAAAGAGCAAGATTATATTGCCGGAGAATAGAAAGTGGATTTTGGGTATAATAATATATCTTCAAATTTTCGTGATGCTAATTTGATACGTCTCCAAGAGATACGTCTCCAAGAGATACATCTCTAGTAGATCCGATGTATTACTAGTTATTTTCAACACAATAACAGTTATTGCTACTTCCATCACTCGACAAATCTAAGCATGAGCCAGACATTCAACACCAGCCCCTAATTACCAATTAAAAAGTTTTAGGCCTTTACCAATACCTCATGTCTTTCTGTTCAGAGACACCAACCCAGCCTCCTCTAAATGGCACAGCTCAGAGCACGAATTATGATACAATGTTTAATGAGTTTATGGCTTTTAACAAGTAAAAAAAAAAAAAAAAAAAAACTCAAATTTCTACAACAATTCACAAGTTACAAGAGTACATAAAGGTCTATTTCTTCACAAAAAAATACAAAATAAATATAACAAAAGCAGCACCCCAACATTCCTACTTAAACTACAAGTTATAAACTTGGCCGTGGAACTCAAGTCTCATTGGTGAAATCAATTGCATTTCATACATACATTTGCATACTTGCAGAAGCAACTAAAACATTTCAAAATAGATTATAATAATTCAAACTTGACGACAATACAAGAGATATCATCTTTGCTTTTCTTAACCACAGCCTCATCTGCCAGGTGCTTGGCAGCTGCTCGAGGATCCTTGATATCTTTGATTGCATCAACTGCTTCTTGGTTCGACATGACCTATCAAATTTGAAATTATCAATTAGTGTCAAAGAAGATTACATCTATGGTTTCTAAATAAGTGATTATGCAAATGGAGAAAGGATCATTTTTGAGTGAATTGCATCTAATAACCATCAATAAAAAAAATTGGTTACTAAAGCAAGGACCGTATCGTTACCATAAAAGAGAGACAATATAAGTTAAAATATGTAAAAAAGTCATGCCTTGACCCAATACTCCGTGACGGAACCATATCGTGATGGAACCATGCCGTTAATATGTAAATATTACATCTGTGGTTTCAAAATAAGTGATTGTGTAAATGGCGAATGGAATGATTTTCAGTGAATTACAACCGACATTTATTAAAAAAATGGTTATTAAAGCAAGGAGCATATGGTTACCATGAAAGAGAACAAAAAATATAAGTTAGCTATTCAACATCAGCTACCTAGTATTTTTATACTTTATTCTTATTAAATTCGAGTTCACACTAATGCTGAAAAGAGATCACTTTAACATAGGTAAAGTATAACAGTAGATATGTGATTGGAATACAACTCCTAGACTAAAACAACAGCAAAACCTTCAATATAAATATCACTATTAAGCTTCGCTTTTATATTATTTTTTATTTTCAGATGCAACAAAAGTTACCTTCCACAATCCATCGCTTGCAAGAATTAAAAATTCAGTATTTTCATCAATTATTTCATCCGTAATGTCAGGCTCTGAACTAAGGTGCTTTTTCAAGCTCCTGTCACCAAATGCCCTTGCTACGGCCAATTGACCATCGACACGTGGTACATCCCCTAAAAATATAAAGGTGCAAAGAAATTACCACAAGCAAGAAATTTAGAAGAGAAGGGTAAGATTATACTAATCGCAAACTAAACAGTTCCATTAAAAATGTGTATAATCACAGGTCAACTGATATGCATTATTATGATACCAGTTTAACAAATGGTAAAAACAAGGGCATAAAGGTAATAAATTTTTGTACCATGCACACACTTTGAGATACAATGTTTTTGAACGTCTTGTGACTTATTCCTAATTACTTAAGTATTCACTATTTCACAGCTAAAGGTGTGTTCAAACGGTATGTTCGGTTAAAATTGAATTAAAATAGTCAAACCAAAATTTTATTCGGTTTTTAGAAATCTAACGGAACCAACCAAACTAAATTTGTCAACTGAACAATAACCAAACCAAAAAAAAGAAGTAAATTTCGGTTTGTTTGGTTCAACCGAAATAAGAGAGATTAAATTTCAATAGGTCAAAACTTAATACATACTCAAATACATTTAATAATCTTAGAAATAAATATCAAGGTACATATTAGTCGACCCAAAATAAGAGATTAAACCGAACTAAATATAAAAAACCAAAGCAATTCAAAAATTCAACTGAACCAAACCATTTAAACTGAAAAAACGATCCACTTAACCCAAAATTTGTCAGTTTGGTTGAAAACTATTTAGAAGTTGTACCCGGGAAATTTGAAACAAAACCGCCTTTTTCTTCAATATACTTCCTCTCACTGTTCGGTTCATGATCCACTGACAGCTGTTTTGCCTCTCCATTTTTGCATATCACTGCCCTTGAATCCCCGATATTTGCAACTACCAACTGGATACCATTGATGAGTATAGCAGTAACTGAAGTGGACCCCCCTCGACCCAGTTCAACCGCCTTTTCGAGTATCTTTTCATCAGTCAATATGTATGCCTTTTTTATTGCACTATACATGCTGGTCCAGAAATCAGGCTATGAAAAGAAACAATGAAATTTTGAACAAATTAAAAAATTGTATGCTTTTGCATGCCATCAGAGATCATTTTGGAGTTTCATCCATGCACAATATTTGCACAATATATACACCTCAAAAATCTTGAAATTTCGTATCTCCCCCTATAAACTCATAATATCATATTTACCCTTCTAAATCTAAAAGACTCACAGATTTATCCAATTTATTTATGTTTCTAATCAAACTCATTGTAAATTTATAAAGCACCAATATTACCCTTTATTGAAAAACACCAGTGCGCATCATTGTTATACTGTACTGGTGCACAACTATGTAATAGCCAGATTAATATCTTTGACAAAAATATAAATAGATATATTACCTCATTTAATATGTTGTCAAACAAATGTTTTTGCAAGAAGTCAGGTACGTCGTGTCCCAAGTGGCCATCAAAAATTGCAAAAAGCCCCAAATCAGTGTCCCCAACTTGCCTATACTCTGCCACCAAGTAATCCTCCATTGGATGGTTTGATTTTCCCTTTAGAAGATAATATCCATGCCTAACTTTCCTTTCTGCCATTTTAATCTTTCCCTTACCTGTTTCGGATCCTGACGGTGCCAGACCCGCTTTGACCTGAACATAATAGAGTTAATGCTATGGACTTGAACATTCTGAAAGATTTAAACAACCAATTGCCAAGTTGGATCCCAGTAAAGTAACACAAAATTTAACAGGTAATGTTGCATTTATAACCTCATATAAGAGGAATTTGTATTTGCTGACAGGACCACAGATTGGATTGGATTCTGAGAAAAATGAGTACCAACCAGCCATTTTGAACAAAACCACACAGAAATTGTGTTATTTCAATACCAATCTGACATCTTTATCAAAGAGTTGCGATTTCAGATAGCTGAAGCTTTACAATTGAGGGTTCATTTGAGAAATAGAATAAAATTTAAAATTACTTTCATCTTGTGAAAGATCTCGCTGCCTGCCATCATGCTTTGATCGATCTTCGTCGTCTAATTTAGGAAAGAAATGAAATGACGAAATCCCAAATCGATGAAATAAACTAACTATAGTATGTATTGGAGAGTGGAAGAGAATAGAAATATAGAAAAGGGTCGAAGAAATTAAATGAATATAGACAGTAGGTGAAGTGAGGTTTCGATTCCCCTATGGTAACTCAAATTTTGAGTTTAGTTTCCAACCGTCCGATCCGTGAGGGGAAGCCCGGAGCTCCTTTAATCTCGTGGGGATTGTGATCGGACGTTCCAGATCTAAACATAAATATTCTGCTTCCGTAGGTGATTTGAAAAGGGTGAAGTGATGGGGTTCCGTTGACTCGGCTCGTCGTGGAGACAAAACTATTGACTAGATCGCCGCTTAATTAAGCCTTTTCTTTTTCTTTTTACAATAATAGGAAATTGATTTGCTTATCCAGAACGCACCCCAACTCCCCAACTATCAATAGATCAAATTTTACATTTTTTTTGAATTTGTTATTATTTATTAAGTATTTTACAAAAACTAGTCAAATTCAGACTATTGAATTTTGTACTCATCTTAATAAATAGAAATTTTTTTTTTAAAAAGATATAAAATTTGATCTGAAAATACATATAGTTTGGATCAATAATTTGAATTTTGAAAATAAAAAAACTCTTGTTGTAACTCAAAATTGTTATAACTTGATCTCTCTTCATTAAATAATTGAGATTAATATTGTTCAGAATTTGGTCTGCAATCCAACCCAATCCAATCCATTGGAGATAAGTCGGTGTTTATTTACACGTCACTGTTCTACTTTGTAACTATAATAACAACTGGTCATGATTCATGTCAAATTGTCAATGGATCCGATCCGATGGAGTACAAATTGTTTTCTTGGTTTTTATATTTGTGTGGACGGGACCCGCTTCGATCTGATTGATACAGGTCAAGAATTTTAGGCCTGTATACATCCCACCATTTTTTAAATCACGGGTACCGTACGTCAATCCTCCGATCTACACCTTATATTATATCTCACTTCAATTCTTTTTTATTTTTTTTTTATTTATTAAAGTGATGTAGATAAGAGACCTCACCGATTTCTATTAAAATCAAAAGTGTTACAAGACCTGATGATCGATATCAAGCAGCTGGTATATATAAGACTTTACAACCTGAACCTTTCTTTTTATTTATATAATATAATGAAAGGGTTAAGGGCATGTGGTGTGTGTTGGTTTGAACTTTGAATATTACCTTACTGTTGACTTGACTACTTCTGCACCTTTTTAATTTGGTGATGAGAGCAAATAGGCATAGTGGCATACTACACGTCCTATTCTCGAGCCTCAATTATTTGTATTAAGATTTGTACAAATAATTTTAAGATTCAAGAGAACCAAATATGTATAAATATATATTAATACAGATCGAAGGCTAGATCTGATTGGACAATTTAGTCTGATACTCATCGGACGGCCCCTCTGCTTTTATTTTATCTTCAGTTTCAATTAATGTGGTTTCATTTAAAAAAACAAATAAATTAATTAATAAAAAGCTAATGTAGTTGTTTAGTATTGACCGTCAATTAATTAGACAACCATTCTAAATACAAAACTAATTTTGATAAATTAAACCATCCGAGCTTTACTGCTTGAGTGAATATTGAATAAACAAAACAAAATGTGCAACTCAACATGGTGTTCGATCATAAATTCAAATTCTTATTAGACATTGTGTTTCATTTATCTCTCAAATAGTACATAAATACACGCGACCGCCAAAGCTAAACAAAACGCATTAGTTTCGATTACACACACACATGCACTTCTTGCAAATTTCAAATTAGATTGGAACCAATACTAAATTTGTTGTCTTACTTTTATGAACAAAATGAGTTTAATATTAAATATATTATGTATTAATATTGAAAATCGTTTAGCATTTGTAGAACATAGACCTAAAAATCTACAGCAATATAAATTCTAAGGTAAAAAAATTTTGAGTTTTTATTTTAAATATAGATGTTGTATTACATTATTTGGATCAGAGTATTTCGAAAGAATTGTATTGTATAGTTATCTAATTCTTAAATATCTCTATTTTATTTATTATTACTTCCACAATTTTTATTTATATATTTTAAATCATATTTATTTGTTTTTATTAGGATCTTTTACGTACAATTGTAGAATACAACTTTACAAATGTAATATGCAGTAAATATAGCAAAAATTATTTCTGAAATATACAAGTTTTATTTGCCATATCATTGCTTTAATTTAGAGATTATCAATATTCTTTCTTCCTATATATATATATTGCTGGATGGATAGATGTACAGTGGCATTGATAATCTAAAAATAGCCAATTTTTGTATAAAATACTCTAATATTCACTGTCCTCACAATATCTCAACATTAATTGTTCTATCTCTCTTTTCATTTATTTAATTATTTAAAAAATTACATTGACAACCATGTTAAAAAAAATTGGTCCATTCGCACCTTGAGTGCTGTTTAGACGTTGGAGGAAGTTATTATATTTAATTTGTTCTTTCCTTGTTGTTTTGCCAAGGGGTTGTTGGAATTGAAAAGCATAGGTAATAGCTTTTCTGCTTTTAGGTAAGAACAAAACAAATAAGGATTGCTCGTTTGTGTGAACTAAAGTAAAATGGAGGAACAATCTAAAAAATATTAATTGTTCAAAATTACAATTTTAATACAATGAGTTGTACATAATTTAATTGAATCCGACCCACTAATGATTGCAACGTGTCATTGTTCACTATATATTTTATATTATTTTTCTATTGATATTTGTTCATTGTATCAAATTGAAATTATATCCAACCCACTAATATTTACCACGTGATATTGTTCACTGTATCTTTTATTTTTCTTCTGTTGATATTTGTTCACTGTATCAAACTGAAGGGTTATACATAATCTACTTGGATCCCACTAGCAAATGGTTGCGATGTGACATTGACATTTGTTCATTGTACAAAATTTAATTGGATCGGATATACTAAGGGTTGCGACATGGCATTGTTTAATGAAATTTTTTTTTTTTTTTTCTATCGACCATTGTTCATTGTGTCAAATTGAAGGGTTGTACATTATTTAATTTGATTTGATCCACTGATGGGTGAGACGTTGCATTGCTCAATGTATATTTTTTTTTTCTTTTTGATATTTGTTCACCGTATCAAATTGAAGGAGTGTATAGAATTTAATTAGATCTGACCCACTAATAGTTGTGATATGAAATTGTTCATTGTATCTCCTATTTTTATTGACAAATGTTCACTACATCAAATTAAAGAATTGTATTGAATTTAATTGGATCCAACCCACTAATAGTTGCTACATGGCATTGTTCACTGTATTTTTATTGACATTTATTTACCGTATCAAATTGAAGGATTATACAAAATTTAATTGAATCTGATCCACTATGATTACTATGTGGTTCACTGTATCTTTTTTCTATTGACATTTATTCACTGTATCAAATTAAATGATTGTACATAATTTAATTGGATCCAACCCACTAATAATTTTCTTTTTAACATTGTATCTTCTTCTTTTTTATTGAGATATGTTCACTATATCAAATTGAAAGCTTACTAAATATATTAGGAGAGAAAAAAAAATGAATACTAATACAAAACTAATTTACTAATTATGGACCATAAAAACTAGTGATCTTTTACCTATCTAAATAAAGAAAAAAGTGTTTATAAAATATAAAATTAGATCTTCAAATACATTTTCATATGAAAATCGCATTTAACAGTTTGAATTGATTATTTAAACTTAAAAAAAATATATAAGTTAATAACACTAGTCGATCCTTACTATGCATATTATCATTGTCTCACTTTTGAAATAATATACATGTAATACCTCGAGAATTTGAGTTATTATTATACTTATAATACTTTTTCATAATATAAGAAGATTATAAATTTTTGGTAACATATTTATATATAAATTATTTATAAATATAAAACGATTCAACTGAATTAGGACATTTGAGATATATTTTTTAATATTTATAAAGTTTAAGACTAATATGAAATATATAATATCTAATTAAACCATTTCAACAAATTAATTCCTTATTATATAACCGTTCGTTAAATTAATTAAAGAGGCGCCATGAATACACGGTTTCAGAAAATTATTCGTAAATACGTTTCTGTAGCAGTTTCTTTACTTGTCATTTAACTCCGGATAAATGCATCTCTTCTAGTTATTGCACCGTTTCGATTATATTTCAATTATATATATACATAATAAAATATCAGAATTTATAGAATCGATTCATTTGCTCTCTGTTTTACATCAGACATTTCACTTCCTTCCCAATCTAATATCCGAAAAAAAAAATGAAAAAGAGAGTAAGAGAATAGAAGAAATATTTTGCTATCAATTATTTATCTCTGATTCGAATTCCGACTACGTCGCAGTAATTCTGAATTGTCGTTGCAATCTGACTTGAAATTCTGAATATCTCGCTATCAGGTAACTGGACTTCTCTATAATCTGTGTTTTCGTTTTGTATGGTTGATTTGAATATGGGTGTTACATATTGGATTATGATGGCATATTTAACGGGATAGCGGGTCTGAGGTTGGAATTTGATATGTGATTGTAGCCTCTCGTTGTTGGATGGATTTCCCAGCGGGTTGGCGGCCTTCCAGTGTTGGATGGATTTCCCACTGGATTGGCGATTTTGTGGAATTGTGTTATGTGGAAGTTGGGAATCGCCTGTGTGATGGGATTCCAACTGTGTGGATATGATGTGACTTGTTTTACGGATAACCTAGACCGACGTGCTATCCGGTTAAATATACGTGTATAATTTTATATGTATTTGTGTGGATTAATCTGGCCTGTTTGAATGGTTGTTAAATTAAGCTAATTATAGAGAAGCGCGTCGTTAAATAACCGGTTACTGAGCTTTGTAGCTGACTCCGTTTTGTTATTTTGTTTTCCTTTCTGTTGGCGACGTAGGTTGATGGGCCAAGGAAAGGTGTGAAGATGCTTATATAATCACGCTCCGGATGGTAAAAATCTGGAGTGTGACAATACACTATGCATATTATCATTTTCACTTATCATTCATACTTTTCATTATTTTCATGCATAAGGGTATAATTGATTTATCCTCTCAAAGGTGGCTTCAAAATTTGGAATGTCCCTTGCAAAAATGTCTGGCAGTCTCCGTACGTAGGCACTATCGAGATATATATGAGAAGCATAGACATTTTTCTTACTAATAATCTAATATGCAATTAATCTTGAATTCTAAGCATAATTTTTTTTTGTGTGTTTTGCTTTCTATTACTTGACTTTTGCATTTTTCATATAGCATGCGAACTTATTAAGTTTTATTTGCACACTTGAACAAAAAATGTGTGCTGTATATATATGGAAGGATTTTGTTTGAAGTTTTGTTTATTTTCGAATACAAAAGATAAGTGAAATATTCATTTATTAGAATTCTAATTAGTATAATAATGGCAAATAAAAAATAACATCCACTTAGTGCAAATTGAAAATACTATATAGTAGTAGCTATATTATACATCTTATATCTGTTAAAGAGAAAGTAAATATTCAATTGCTACACGATTTTATATGTATGTAGATGCATTTTTTTCAAGATTTTGGAAGTGCGTGACAGCTATATCATATCATATCATATATATATATATATATATATATATATATATATTTCAAATACAATTATAGGTAAAAGAAAAAAATGTATCTTCTTTCTATGTTTATTTTTCTAATACATTACTCTGTGAAATTTAAGAATACTCATTTAAGAAAAAATATTATATTTGGGAGATATATATATCAGTGTGTGTGAATTTATAAGAAAGGTTTTCGTGAGTGCAGGATATAATTTTTTTTATTAATTTGTAGGCCTTTAAAAAGCATTGTATTTTGTTGCTTGTCAGATTATTCATGTTGTTGTTTTATTCAATTTTTGCTTTGAGGAAAATTATGTTTTTATTTTTTATTTAAAATGTTGTCTTTCATTATAAATACTTCGATGTTTAGATAAGAATATTGTTTTTAGTTTGTAATTCCTTTGAAAGTTATGACATTAGTAAATATTAGTCCATGACACATTAACATACAAGGAAATAAAAAATTACAACAATCACTGTAGACCTGTATCATAAAAGGACATTTTACAAATGAAATAAGTACTAATTAAATCGAGTATTTGACAATCAAATAAGGGGGTTGAGTAAAGTTTTCAAAAAAAGATGGAGAAATCAGGATATTTACATGTGGCAAGTACATGTGACAAGTACATATCTAAATAAATAGTTAGACTTCGATACGCAAAAAAAATTGCGTAAAAAACAAACTATTTGATTGGAGGGCTGATATTCAATTTGAAATTTCATCTTTTAATCTAAGCTATTAACGTATCAGAACATCTAGGTGCTTAATTATATAAGAAATGAAGATATTAGTTACTCTTTTTACAAACGGACTATTAAATGTGTCAAACAACATGTAGAACAATTATTTTGTGTCTATTCCGTTTAATTATTTATGGCTCTCTAATCATGTAATTACAAAACATAAAGAAGGAATATTTCATCTTGGAAATATTTTTGGGTTACACATAAATAATGTGTTTATTGGGTCCGGTTAATTTATTTGATTTTTAACCAAATCGGATAACTTTGAATTATTTGGTTCGGTTTTTTGGTTTAAAGGGACCGTTTTAGACTTTTAGTTTATTTCAGTATTTCTTAATTGATTTGGTTTTGAACTTTTTACATCTAATTGAACCGATCGAACGAACTGGCGGCCTTATGGTCGACGCCGGCCAGGTTTGAACCCTTGCTCTAGATCGAGCATTCAACGTAGGGCCAGGTTTGAGCTAGCAATGTGAGTTGCTGAGGCAAGCTTATTGTTTTCTTTGTGCTTTCTAGAGGGATCTATATATAATTATATATATATATAGAGGAGGGATCCAATTACACCAAAAATGGGTGACACATCTTGACATCAATCACTGAACGTCGGATTTTTATCAAAATTCGTGCTTTGATGGAGCACTGATCAAATTAGACGGAACGGAGAAAATTGAAAAAACCTCCGTTAAGCTAGGTTTTTACAGTCCGCCTCTTTCTCTCTCATTTGTCCATCTCCCCCTCTCTCTCTCGTTCAAAAGCTAGAACCTCCGTTCGCCCTACGAATCTCGCCGCGCTACGGAGAGAAACGCTTATTGAGTTCGAGTTCCACCTCCACGAACCAGCCTCCATTAGAGAGAGAGATCGAGTTTGAATTTAGGAGATGTAGGGTTTCTCCCAACGAACCAGCCTCCATGAAAACTTTTTGAGGTAGACTTACATATTTCAACGAGCAGTTCTGACAGTAAGTGTTTGTCTTTCTCTAATATAATTTTTACGCTTCTTTGATTTTGCTGCCGGAAAATGAAATTGAAAAATCTTCAATTAGAATTGATAGGTACCACCCACGTATGGAAGGTCAAACCAAATTGAAAAATCAGAAATTCACAACTGGGTGGGCTGTCAAGTGGAACCAATCGGTGCACCTGCATGCTAATTTGGTTAATTTTAATCTTCAATTAGAATTGATAGGTACCATATGCATGCTAATGCATCAATCATTTCAATTAAAATTGGAAGTTCAAAAGCTTCTCATTTTCAATTGATTCACAACATCTAGAAATTCTCCTTGCATGTGTATCAATCATTTCGGTTAAAATTGAGAAATTTGCCATTGTGCATAACTATTTTGTATTCAAATTATGCTATGGGATAATGATTGATACACTTAACCAAGCTGATCCTTAATTTTGAAAAGGTGATCCAAGCTGTTCATTGTGATTTAGTAAGAAAATGAAATTTGTACATTTTTTATAATATCAAGTCTTTTAGCATATGTGAGACATGGTGTCTTTGTAACTATTCATTTTAGTTGTTTTACCTATGAAAACATAAATTGAAGGGGGAATTTCATGTATACCCCTCAATTGTTGATACTTGTTGATACTTTCTTTTGTTGTACGTAGGTGCAACCTTGTGACATATCAATTTTAGAGAAAATTTAGTCTCTGACATTTGGTTTTCTGGAAATGACTAATTTATACCAATTGTTCTTTTTTCATCAGTGTTTTAGACATAAAGCTTTAACTGTCATTAAGACATCAAGTCTTTTAATTAGTAAGTCATTAGTAAATTAATTATATGTTTATTACATGGTTTGTCAGACTTTTGCTTAGCGTTTTCCTATAATTGTAGAAATAATAATGATTAATTGTAACTAGGAACTCAATATTAGGCTTTTGATATAAGGCACAAAAGTTACAAAACCAGATTCACCCTGTCAATTGTTAATTCTATATGGCATTGTACTTGGCTCAATTATGTCTAAATTTAAACCATCTAAGTTCAAATCATATTGAGCTAAAACAAAACAAAAATGAGCAGAAATAGAAAACAGTGCAAAGGAAAACCTACATATAAAAAATAAGGTAAAAAATGAAATTAAAAGCAATTTAATGCTCTAAATAAACAACTAAGTGACTTGCAGCTTGTATCTACTGTACTGTACCGACTGTACCAGCCTCAGTGCATCCTCCCTGTAGCAATTGGCATTGACTGTTCTGTATCGATACCCCTTGTTGTAGCAATTGTAGTTGATGCTATGTAATGCATGTACCAATTCTAACTGTACCAGTACCAATTCGATATGGTCTGTTGCGTGTCCCTGTGGTAGTTTTAGTTGGTGCAGACTGCTTTGACTATACCAGTACCTGTCCAGTACTATGTGCTGCATGTTTTAATACCAAAAACAAATGACAGGTAGGAGAAAGACATTTTTATCTATGGTGTGGAGTCATAACCTGATAGATGAAGGTAAGGAGCTATAAGAGATGCGACACCAATTACTAAGTGGCTCATTGGAAAAAGAGAAAGAGATCAACAACAAACAAATGTCGTTGCCTGGCGACTGCTCCATAATGCCACGACGATAATGCTATTGGGCAATTAAAATTTGTTCATGTTGATTTTGTTTACTATTAGGTTGGTTAGGGAGGCAATTTTGTTGTTTACTGTTTTGGAAATTGAGTTGTACGTGCTTGTTGCTAAAATAATTGATTTTACTATCTATGTGCAATTTTTTATGAGGCTTTCTACATAATTTCTATTAAGGTGGTACATAGTGTGTTATGATTTTTAAGTGCATGTCAGATTCGTTTAGAAGAACTTTTACCATGTTGTTTAGTTTAAACTTGTATTACACTGCTTTCAGCATTCTGTTCCAGAAACAACTGGCATGTTTTATTTAAAACTGCTTTCCGAGTTCACTCTTCTGACAGACCTTTCCATTTAATTGCTAAAATGTAACTCTTTATAATTTTTAATTAATGAACTGGTACCATGATTTTTTTACTTTTCTGATCGATTGATACCATTTTCAATATGAGCATAAGAAAGTTGCAAATAAAAGTAAAAATTGAACTTGAAACCATAGTTTTTTCTAACATTCATACAAAATAGATCTTTTAAACATCCACTAGTATTCATTCAAAATATATACCTATACAAAAGTCTTACTATTCTAAAACCATCTAGCAATTTTTGCAAGTAGTACTATAGTGGTCTAGTTCATGACAATTACCACATTTTCTTTTTTGTTTTTTGGCAAGAGCCATACCTATCTCGAGACCACTTTTAAACCTTTCATTGCTTGATTCCTCTAACTTATTTTTTGTGTGCCCTTTTGTTTTCGAGACTTGTGGATCAACAATAGAGATATGAGAAGCATCGAGTACACTTTCTTCCACTTCAACGACTTCTTTGATAGAATTCTTCAATTTTGAAACCTTTTCATATGCTTTGTCCATTGCATTCATAATCAACTCATAAGCTTCATCACACTCATGCAAGCAAGATAACAAAAGATTTGTTTTGCGGTGGAAGTGCATTGTGCGTATCAAATATGACTTATCTGTCTCTACCATTATAGGAACAGGAATGTCATCGGCTGCCTCTTTGGTCCACCTTTGGTCCACCTCTTTGTCTAAAAAGAAAAATAAATAATTTCATCAATAATACACCATTGATTTAAGCATCATTGAAATTTTTTTACTTGTGTGACCAGCAATACAACTCATTCTTTATAAAGCTAGACAAACATGAAAAATGGATTTTTAATCTAGGTTTCTAAGGAAGAAGTGTAGAGTGGACTGCTTATAAGGAAGTATACAGTATTTGGAGATTACTCAAACTATCCTCATGTAACAGATGCATTTTATACATAGATGCCACAACAATTTGGTGGATTTTCTAGTAAAAAAAGGGGAGATTCAGGGGCTGGGACCAGGAAGGCTAGATCTTTCCCATGTTCAAGTATTCTCACTCAAAGACATCAGGTTTTTAGGAAATTAGGCATAAAAAGCATTGGCTGATATAATTTTCTATTTTACTGGTAAGAGCACATGTAATGAGTTTGGTTGTATTTTGGGCCTACGGGCAGGTTCTAATATCTAATATATAGATAGTATTTTCATGTAGGGCTTTTCTTATTGGAATTCATTTTTGATTCAGAAAAGAAAATTGCCAATTTTCAATGAGTGGCAACAAGGTACAGGATTGAAATGGGTCAATATCAACACTAGTACAAAAAACTCCTTCACTGACTGTTAAAATACCCCTACACCGACTGTTATTGAGGCGTCAGTAATGTCACCGTCAGTGTAGGTATACCTTTACTAACGGGTAAAAAATAGTCAGTGTAGATACCCAACACTGACGGTTCAAGAACAGTCAGTGAAAATCCTCAACACTGACTGTTTTTTTTCAAAAACAGTCGGTGAAAGTCCTCAACACTGACTGTTTTTCTTCAAAAACAGTCGGTGAAAGTCCTCAACACTGACTGTTTTTCTTCAAAAACAGTCGGTGAAAGTCCTCAACACTGACTGTTTTTTTTCAAAAACAGTCGGTGAAAGTCCTCAATACTGACTGTTTTTCTTCAAAAACAGTTGGTAAAAGTCCTCAACGCTGACTGTTATTTTTCAAAAACAGTCAGTGAAAGTTGTCAACACCGACTGTTTTTTTAAAAAATAGTCAGTGAAAGTCATCAACACTGACTGTTTTTTACAAAAAACACAGTCAGTGTTGGCATAAAAAAATTGACATGATTCTGTTCGTATTCGGCTAGCCTCCATAATTTTACTAGCCATATATTACCATTCGACATTTATTGACATTAAACAAAATATCATGCAAATAATTTAGAGAACAGACATCAATAATAAATTAAGAACATATATTTATTAACAACATTCAACGGTAAACAACAACAAAAATTAAGCAAAAAAATTTTCTATTTAAATGTCTACTACTACTGTTCACAATTTCTATCCAAACCATGGACATTGCAATACTGGTACTCAACAATCAATTCTTCTAGTTGAACAGTTTTAGCATTGGCCTTGTCGGCTTTCTCTGCTGCATCAGCTGCTTCTTTTTTCTGCAGACCCATACAACAAAATGACTAAGTTATGACTTATGAGTGATGTAAGAAGTTATAATTAGTTGAAAAGAATTGGAAAGAATGTAAATATAGTGAAATAACAGGTCAACCTGGAGCAAATGTCATTTTGCAAATATGCAATTTTCACATATATTTCTTGGATAATTTTCTCTAATTTGGAAGCAGATTCATACTTGCTCTTGAGCTCCTTTGATCTCTCCTCTATGCTGGACTCTTCACATCTCCAAATTTTCTGTAAACACCCAAAAGCATCTCCTATTTGTGTAAACACTCAACACCCAAATTAAGATTATAAAGAGTATTTTCCAGAAAGAGTAATTCATAAAGAGTATCCTGTAAATACTACTGTTAGAACTTACATTGACACTGAATAAACCCTTTTTACATCCATAAATTAAATTGCTCTAAATCAATGGTTGATAATCAACATAAAAGGAAATTTGAAATCAGACTGTTCATTTTCACACATAAAATCAATGGTTGATCTACGATGAAATCACTCTAAATTTTTTTAAGAATTATCAAGGAATAATATTGAACATAACCAACATAAAAATTAAGAATTTTTGTTATATCCAAGCTTCGATCCAACGTGAAGTGTGTATAGCCCTTTGATGTTTCGATATTCTTTCGACTTGATGGATAGGTAAATAAAAATTAAATTTTATCAAACTTTGCTATAGATAATTAAATTTGGTGCTCTTTGATTTCAACGGCTTGGATCGACCAACAGACGATGTGTTTACGCACACCTTCATTAACTCACAAAGCAAGAGTTTATGAAACATAGAACATAAGCTCTTGTTTTGTGAGTTAATGAAGGCGTGCGTACACACTCCATCTACTGGTCGATCGGAACCGTTGAAATCAAATAACACCAAATTTAATTATCTATAGCAAAGTTTGATGAAATTTTATTTTTATTTACCTATCCATTAAGTCGACGGAATATCGAAACATCAAAGGGCTATACACACTTCACATTGGATCGAAGCTCGGACATAATCAAATTTCATAATTTTTATGTTGGTTATGTTCAATAATTTTCCCCTGATCATTTGAAAACAAATTTGAAATTATTTCATTGCACATCGATCATTGATCACTTGTGTGAAAATGAACGGTCCACAAATATTTATACATGTTCAATAGGAAAATAATAATGAAAGTCTATAAAATTGATAGCTATAAGTATAATTTCGCCATATGAGCTATAAAAAATTTGAAAATATATATTTTTTATTTTTTACATATTATATGTACATTGATTAACTAATTTGTACATATATAAATCTGAACCATTGGATTGGAAATGGGTTGTTAATGGATATCTCCATTTAACAAAATTGTGTCACTGAAAAGTGGGATCCACTTCTCCAAATTTTTTTCTACCCACTGTGTCAAATTAATTTTTTTCTCCTTTATGTATCCTACTCATTCCTCCTCCATTCTCTCCTAGAAAATTCGTCGCATAATGAAAAAATTTCTTCCCTCTTGAAATTTTCACTTCCCTCCATTATGCTCTCTGTGGAAAATTCACTAAGGACCATATATCTAGTTAAATATTAAACACTAACGGTTTTTATTTAAAAACCGTCGGTGAAAGATACCAACACTAATGGTTTTCAAATAAAAATAGTCGGTGAAAATTATCAACACTGACAGTTTTTAAATAAAAACAGTCGGTGAAAGTTGAGTAATACTGACGGTTTTCAAATAAAAACAGTCGGTGAAAATTATCAACACTGACGGTTTTCAAATAAAAACAGTCGGTGAAAATTATCAACACTGACGGTTTTCAAATAAAAACAGTCGGTGAAATTTATCAACACTGACGGTTTTCAAATAAAAACAGTCGGTGAAAGTTATCAACACTGACGGTTTTCAAATAAAAACAGTCGGTGAAAGTTATCAACATTGACGGTTTTCAAATAAAGACAGTCGGTGAAAGTTATCAACACTGACGGTTTTCAAATAAAAACAGTCGGTGAAAGTTGAGCAACACTGACGGTTTCCAAATAAAAACAGTTGGTGAAAGTTATCAACACAGACCGTTTTCATGAATTCCTGCAGTTAGCAACAGTGATTGTTAAGTTGAAAAAATAGTCAGTGTTGTTCACTGCTCAACGTTGACTGTTAAATTAAAAAAACTGTCGGTGAAAGTTAAAACAACACTGACCCTTCGTCTAAAAAACCAGTCGGTGAAAGTCATTTCTCAACGCTGACTGCTAAATTAAAAAAACAGTCGGTGAAAGTCATTTCTCAACACTGACTGTTAAATTAAAAAAACAGTCGGTGAAAGTTCGGACAGCACTGACCCTTTCTCTAAAAAAACAGTCGGTGAAAGTCATTTCTCAACACTGACTGTTAAATTAAAAAAACAGTCGGTGAAAGTTTGAACAACACTGACCCTTTCCCTAAAAAAACAGTCAGTGTTGGTTTACCGACTGTTTTTAAAAGTGAATAGTCAGTGTTGAAGTTATTTATATTTATGATTTTATCACGTAGACTCTACACCGACTGTTACATAATAAAACAGTCAGTGACTAAGGGTCAGTGAAAGAGTTTTTTGTACTAGTGCAAGTAAAGTTACTATTAATGATTTTGGATTTGAATGTTGATAGGTTAATTATTTATGGTTTCTTTTGGTTTCACGCTTGAAAATTACATCTCAAATTGCTCAAATAAACTCCAAAAAAGCAAAAAAAAAAAAAAAAAAATGTTACTTGAGGAGAGGAGAGAAGAGAAGAGATGGTTCGCTGGGTGTTCATTTCTATTTTCGTCTTGTCACTTGAGGATGTCAGTGAGAGGAGAGAATAGAGGGGGTCAGAGAGATGAGAGGGGTGCAATTTCATGGCGGTGGGGTTTGCTGGGGTTTTCGTTGGAGCCATTTTCGCGTCAGAGAGAGGGGAGCCAAAGGAGCTCCTTTGTTTGGTTAACTGGACACACCATTTCAAGGATGACACAAAATATTAATAAAAATAGCTCCAAAGTTGAAATCTCCGTTCCGTCTAATTTGATCAGCGCTCCATCAAAAGCACGAATTTTGATAAAAATCCGACGTTCAGTGATTGATGCCAAGATGTGTCACCCATTTTTGGTGTAATTGGATCCCTCCTCATATATATATATATATATATATATATATATATTATAGTTAGTTTTAAAAAAAGCGTTTAGAGTGACTACTATATTTAATATTTCTTTAATTTTACACGTCATGAAACAAATGCGGAGGCATTAATTACTTGGTTCAGTAGGCGCAGAGGTAATACATAATGTATTTTTATAGACTTCTTAAAAGAAGTTTACAGTATTAATAACAGAGGTTTATAGAATTGACAAAATTGTACTTGTTATTACAGGTGAGAGACAATTATATATTGATGATGAAGCATATGGCATATATATATAGCATTCATAGATTAATCTTTTTTTTTATTAATTGTCGACAATTTAGTCAATTTTCTCAAGCAATCTCATTACGATATTCTAACAACATACAGAAGTGACTTTTGACATAATTATCAAAGATGTAACAACAAAATAAATCATCTAATTCTTTTGACATAAAATTTAAGAAAAATACCTATCGAAATACATGAAAAATGTATCTTTTGACATGTGTGTGAAGTCATGACTGTCAAAACTAGTAGCCATAGGAACCATGTACGTATTGAGGCATCTAATTTGAAGCAGCGTGGTTATAGTTTATCTAATATTTATTCGCGAGGAATCATACCAAATACCTCGGCCTATATAAAATGTGCTAACCTTCTCGATGTTTATTTGCGTAAACCCTAGCCGCAATTTTCTCTTTAATTTGCCAAACACAACTCTTTTTTTCTTCTCGTGAATAAATAAATCTCATTTTCCACTCCTCCATAGCTAGGTTTTTTCTCTTGAAAATCTTCTCGATCGCTGGATGTCATTCCTCCACCAGTTTTTCCCTCCGTGGTTGATCTCCCCCGACGGATTTCCTCCTTAAAAGATAAGCCGATGAAATTCTACTCTTATTTAACTTTTATTTTATTTTACAAACCTTACATATTTCTATCTTGAACAATTAAAAATATGTCTGTTATTTTGTAAATTTTGTGTCTTGATTATTTTCTTTTCCCATTGCTTTGGAAAGAATCTTGACCTAATTAATTTGACTGTCCTCTGAAATAGCTCACAACCTAGTTATAGAATTAGCACTACATATATAGGAAAAAAGAAATAAATTAAAGCAATTAATTAGGAAGGAGAAACAACTCTATTTTAACAAGTCTCCTGGGCCAGTATAGCAATTGTAATTTCATTACAATTACAAGAACCAAATTCCGTTGGGAAGTGATGAGATCAATTAATTAGTATGATCAAACTAGCTAGGATGATCAAACAAATTTTTAATTCGTTAATTCACTCCAATATAAATAATTATAGAAAACTTCTCTCAAAATTTTAGAATTCGTTTCAAAAGGGCTTGCATACATTAATTTCTGTCCAATTTCGTTGATATCTAATATAACTAGCTAGATAGATTGAACCTAGTTAACTATATATCTGAAAGGTTTAAACAATGCTAGATTTCAGAGAAACTCTTTTTAAGGATATTTCAAATAAAATTCAAATAACAAAATATTGAGGAACTGAAAAACAAAAAGCAACTGTTAAGGCAAAGCTAATGTTCCTCGGATTCTATGTTACAATTCAACAAAACAAGGGTACCTAATCTTATGATTAATTTCAGATTTTGAAGAATAGATTCTAAAAATATGATGATATGAGTGATTCTTACAAAAGATGGTTGAATGATTTTGTTAAAATTTAAACTAATAAATGAACGCAATAAATCCATCTACATGGAACAATAATTGAATGAGAAAATCAAATTTTGACAACTCTTCTTACAAAAAATATTCATGAAAAACGTTGGGTTGTAAAATAACAATTAAACCTAAAAAAAAAAAAAAACAGAAAATGATTATTTAAAGTAGGTAAAGTGCAAGAAAAGCTAGCTAGTTGTGGATTAAATTAATATTAAGAGATGGTAGAGATGATCGATGAAAGTACAATATCATGGGATATTATGGATCTTGTTCCCAAATTTTAATATTTTTATTGTAAATATGTGGAGATGAAGACTCTAAAAATCAAGGTTACCATGATAAAACTATATTTATATTTTTTATTATTAGAATTTACATAACAAATCACCCTTAATTGTTTATGAAATAGAAGTTTTGGCTCATGCGTTTTGCGTATATCAGTGTGCAAGATTGATGATATCTTGTTATATGTTGTTGTTTGATATAATTATCTAGATTAGTGCAAATATTCAGTGAAGACGAATCAAAATCTAGATGGACAAACCTAAAAATTGAGAAAAAAGAGTGCAAGAACAAGAGAGAGATAAATAGAGAGAGAGATTGTTGGTAGTTCTTGCCAAGTTTTTCAAAGAAAAATGAGGAACAGAGTAGGTAGTAACTATAGTAAATATATAGAATGATATACTCATTTATGGCTTTGTAACGTAGATTTCTCTTTTTGTTGGAGGACAATTTTCTGAAATGCTCTGCCTTTTTATAATATTAAACATAATACTCTTTCTTCAATTTTTTTTAACAAAATAATATTAATGTGGGATTCAAATATACACCTTTACTCTTTTCTTCTCCCTGCTGTTTACTCCTATATATACCCAACTTTGCCTTCTACACGTGGAAATAATAGGGATGCATCATGTCCTTTGTTGTTGTTGGATGTTGCTTCTATACACTCTTTTGTATTGATTGAATAGTAATTTAGTAATATTGTTGGGCTTTATAATGTGAGAAACAACTTAGCATTTAACAAACCTGCAATGTTAATTGTATATTAATTTTATAAATTATTTATTATTGTAAATAAGTAAGGTTAATTAGTTTTTAAATATTTGTACTCATCTATACTTCTAATTTTCTCCTAATATTTAATTGATCAACATGAATTGGGCACATCAATATATTTTGAATAAAATAAAGATCTTTATATTTGGATAATAAAAATCAATTGTCAATTATATAAATTTTTAAATTAATTTAATATGATTTGTTCATCATCTAATTGTTGTCAATGATATAAGTCATTTAAATGAGCATGCAACATTTTTTTTTTCTAGCTTGTTGATGATCATGATTTAAAGGCACATCATAAGACACAAAAAATTATATAGATGCAGCACATCTAACCACAGCAAACGGTGTGATGCATTTATGTTATTTCCCTGGGTAAAAGACATAATTGGGTTGGAGTAAACGGGTGGGATGAAAACAAATAAATTAAGGAGTGTATATTTGGGTCTCACAGTAAGATTTTGTTAATAAATTTGAAGGAAGAGTATGTACATTTGATGTTTTAAATAAGGAACATGCACAATTCAGAAAATATTTCTACAAAAAACAAAAAAAAAAACGTTACAAAGCCATAAATTGATATATCATTCTTTTTAACAGTTACTACTCTATCTCTGTGTCTTTTTGCAATTTGGAAAAGTTGGCAACAAAAACCAAGTCTCTATCTCTATCCCTCCCTCCCTCTCTCTGATCTCTCGCTCAATTTTTAGGTTTCTCCATCTTGATATTTGTTATTCCTCTCAGTGAGGATTTTGCATTAATCAAGAACAACAAGAAACAACAAGGTATATATAATTCTTATATGCTTGATCATGATTTAGGTTTCTCCCATCTTGATATTTGTTATTCCTCTCAGTGAGGATTCCCAGCTGTTTAATTTCTCTCCCCCCGCCTTTATCCAATTATATAGCTTTCCTACACCGTACCAAATTTTAATAATCATTTTTTCTGTTATTTTTGTAAGGGACAATTGTTATTTTACAACACAATGTTTTTGTTGTGAATATTTTTCATAAGAAGAGTCGACAAATTTTTGTTTCTCAAATATAGTTCTTATATGTATATATAGCTGTTTTTATTTGCTTTCAATTATTAGTTTAATTTTTAACAGAGTCTTTATGGTTCATTCAAATCATCATATTTTCAGAACCTATTCTTCAATATCCGATCACATGCAAAAGCTTGCTATTACAATTACTTCTTTTTTAACTTTCCCCAATCTCTAGTTATTTTAATTATTTTTGAAATCTACCATTGTTAACACCTTTCCAGTATAACTAGGTTTAATCTAGCTTTATAAGAATATAAAGAACTCTTGGACCAAAATATACATGCATCTTTTCATCTTGCACCTACGACAAAACAATATACAGATAACCCTAAAACTGCTTAAGTAATTTGTTCTTTCATTAACTTTTGGTTCCAGTATATACAGATCGCACTGATGGCATCTTCCTCTTCCTCTAAGAGAGCGCGCATCAGATTTTATAACCCTAAACCTCTTTCTCAGGCCCCGCCCAACTCGGATCCATTCAAAAGTTGTACTCCATTTATATCCGACGAAATATTTGATGAGCGCAGACCCGTTCTGCCAGGTGATCCAAAACGACCTCCTGAACTGCCTAGTAACTGGATAATGGAAGAGCATGTCAGAAAGGGCGGAAAATATATTGGACGAAAGTACATGGTACGTACATGTTTTACTTGCTGATTTATTCTCTCATCTTTAAAATATCACATTGCAAAATTATCAATATGGCTGTTACTGAGTATATATGTGTAAGAGAACTATATCTGTATTTTGAGACCAGACAACTTCACTGTTAAATATGTCTGGTAAAAACAAATTAAAACATCAATGTATATATATCACTTCAGGCTTTAATGGCAGTTAGAAGTAGAGCTTTGAATGATCATGAGATTGGCAAGCCAACCAATCAATTGAAAGGAAAATAAATTTATATTTGCAAAACTACACATTCTAATTGACAATTGGATTTCTGGATTGGATTAGGAATCCCATTAACAGTATCATCATTTTCTCAAAGAAGAGATACTAGAATTTCTGTTAATGATGAATCATCATAGCATACTTCCACCTATATATCCACTAAGAGGAATGTCTTTTAGTAATAGATGACTCTTACAATCATATTCGTATAATGTATGTTTAATTTCGGATATTGGTGAAAGAAATGCAAAACATATCCCCTACTACACGACCAAATTAAAAACTGGATGTCTAACTTCTAGCATATCGAATGCAAGTATATATATGTGATGTATGTAAACATTGCATTGAATCAGTCATTCTACTATTATTACAGGAAAATTAATTTTCTGGGTTGTCTATTTTAAATCATTTGAAATGAAATGTTTAAATTTAGGAAGGCAAACATAGTTCAGAAACAACAGAGCAGAACAGAAATAATTGTATTAGAATTTTCTTTGTAGCTAGAAATTAAATTTATTATAATTTAAAGTTCACACTTCGACAGTTCACACAGTACGTATAAGTATAACTTTTCATTGCAGATTTTCATTGAACCAGTGAATGGCGAGCATTTCAAGTCATTGAAGGGGGTAAGACAACACCTTGGACTTCCGACCAAAAGCTCAAAGTCAAAACAACAGGGTGACAATCCAAGCCCTAAGGCAAGTTTTCAACTTAATTATTAATTTTCAAAGTTAATGGGTTGCTAATCATTTTGTGTGGTTCATGTTAATTTATAATTAATGAATCCAAAAGAGAAAATTTTGGTAAGAACGAAGCTTTATATATATCTAATAAGCATAAACTAGCAAGCTAATTAAAGGAAAAAAGAGTTTTTGAGTCCTCTTTCGGTAACCTAGCTTGTTGATCGTGATGTACTGGATTAGAAAGATAGGTTTCAAGCATAAACACACTAAAAATGATTTGCCAAAGAAGGAAACATGTGGCTTAACAAATAACCATGAATTGAATGAGATGTTTAATTTATCAAGTGTCAGTTACTTGGCTCTAGGGCTCATAAAATGAGTGCAAGCTAGTTCACACCAATTTAGTACTTAATTGTTCCATATTATTTGTGGTGGATATGTTACATTTACATATGGAGTTCTATCTGTGTCTCAGTCAACTAAACCAGATCCTCGACAGTTTCCGTCTGAAAATTTAAGCAATCAGGAAATGAAGGAAAGAGCTATGAGCGAGAGCCAGATGATGTATCCAAATGCCCTTTACACCTGCCAGAAAGTAAGTATATATAGTTGACATATTATTGGTACGTACTTTGTAGACAATTAATTAATGTAAGCTACTAATTTCGCACTAACTTGAATATTATTTTTCTTTGTAATATATAGGATGGTGATGAGAACCAAAATTCTGGCTTGGATTCAAATCCGGAATCGAATTCGAACTATGTTAGAATTTCCAAGAGCAATTAGTAATTTTGTGTTGTTAGTTTCTAAATTGTACTTTCAGTTTTTTCGCTATTTATTATGTGATTGATGTACTATAAGAAAAGATGCATGTCATCTTTTTTTTTAAGCTTTTGATAATATATGATATGTCTTTTTTTTTATCTTCTCTCTTATGAATTCTCTTCTCTTGTCTTGATTCTCCTCTTAAATTGTTCAATATCTTACTAAATCAAACAAAACCTGTACACGCGGAGTAGAATTTGGTACGTGCTATCGTCAAGTATGATATCAAAGCAATCTATCCCTCCTCTTACAAAATTGTTTCTAATTCCACTAAACTATTTCAAAACCCGTCACTAGCAGAGTTGAGATTTGGAACCGATTTTGGCATCAAATGGTGTGTCATCTTCTAATTCTCTTTGATTTGACGAGGCAGCAGAGCCTAATGACAACGAATATAAGTACTCATATTATGATAAAGCTAATTCTAAAATTTTTAGAGATGCATGATATGTTAATTGGAGTTATTTATTTAGAGATATATAACTTAAATTTTAAAATATATTTGAAAGTTATTATCGGTGTGTATCTTGACCAAATTTTAATCGTCTTCATGTACAGATTGCTTGCAAGTTTAAATTTAGACATGAGGTACCTTATTTTTACTTCAGTTTATTATTTAATTAATTTTGGTTTTTTAGTCTTCTATTCTACTGAGCAACTGAGGGAAGTCAATACAGAACTATGACATCTAATAACCATTATTTCGTTCAAGGAAAAATAGAATGCTTCTAATATATATATGTACTAGAGAATTTATATTGAAATCAGTCATCCTTTACAGAAAAAAAGAATTAAAGTAAAGACGACTGAAAGTTTGTTTTGCATACCACTAGCTACATTATATTATAATTCAATTGATGGTAAGCCATGCTACAAAACATTGATGGATCGATTCTTGGAAGTAAATGGTCATGAAAACCAGAGGTTTGCTTCATTTGACAAGAATATTAATTGATCTGAACAATCTGAGAAAAATGTTATGAATCTTGAAATGTAGTCAATTTCCTACACTTGAAATGGAGTGGTAATTGGTACGTAAACCATAAGATGAGGGTTCAAGCTCCTCCCAATTAAATTGTTAGAATTTCACTGAGTCCCAAACAAGTTTCAAATGCTTTAAATTTGAGAAATTAACAATTGCAGTAACTTTAGTAGTACTCAGAGATGTAGAATTTCCAAAAAGTACGTGACACTTCTCCATAATTATATGACCCCAAAAAAATTAATGATTTTGATTTTTTGTTGTCTTTTAATTGTGGACAAATTAGACAGTCTTCCTAGAAACATATATATGCCACTCAAATGTAATTTCTCAAGCAGCCTAGTTACCTTAATTAGTCTAACACACATACAGAAGCTGATTTTGGAGATAATTATCAAAGATGTAAGTACAAACAAAATCATGCAATTCTCTGACATTAAATTTAAGAAACATACCTATATATTGAAATAGATGAAATGCACCTTTTGACATATGTGAGAACTGAGAAGTCATGACTGTCAAAACTGATAGCCATGATAACCATGTGCCTCGCACCATCAGGTACCCTAGCATTTATTCTGCAGCAGTGCGGTTATAGCTTATCTAATTATACTTATCCACGAGGAATTGTACCGAATATCAGTCTATATATATATATAAAAAGCTTTTAACCTTCTCAATATTTATTTGAGTAAATCCTTGCCGCAATTTTCTCTTGGATTTCCTAATACACATCTCATTTTGCTTCTCTTGGTGACTAAATTTTTTCCATTCTCTCGATCCATAGCCATGTTTTTAACTTTACTCAAGCTCATGAGGTCTGAAGGTCTTCTCAATCGCTGGATGTCATTCCTCCACCAGTTTGTCCCTAGGTGATTGATCTCCTTGACTGGATTGGAATAAGATTTGGTCCAAATGGCTTTGGACCGGACACCGTCCAAAGCCTTTAAAAATCGTATGATTAAAGTCTGAACAGTTGATCCAAACTGCACAACATGATTTCCATATTAAAATGTGCTTAGATATCAAATTATATATATTTTTGGAAATTATTTACTATTTTTTTAGATACATACAACATCACTGTTTCTAAACGATCCAAAAACAATTATTTTGTACGTACCTAAAAAAATAGTAAATAATTTCCAAAAAAAATATAAAATTTGGCCTCTAAGCATATTTTAATATGAAAATCATATTGAGCAGTTCGGATCAACAGTTCAGACTTTAATCGTATGATTTTTAGAGGCTTTAGATGGTGTCCGTTTCAAAGCCATTTGGACCAAACCTCATCCCGACTGGATTTCCTCCTTAATTAAAAGATAAGTCGAAGAAGATCTACCCCTATTTATATTCCTTTTGTATTTTGCAAAGCTTACATGTTCCTACCTTGCACCATTAATAACATATATTAATTATTTTGTAAATTTCGCATCTTAATTAAACATGATGCAGTTAATTTCACTCTCCTCTGGAATAGCTCATAAGTTATAGAATTGGTACTACGTACATAGGAAAAATATAAGAAAAATAATAGAAATTAGGAGGGCCAACCCTGATGACCCCGAGACTGATAGTGTAGGACATGGAAGAACCAAATGCCCTTTAATTTGGCATGGGAGACTAATCGGTATTATATATATATATATATATATATATATATATATATGTTCTAATAACATGGAAGATCGATCGAACAAACTAAATTATGCTCAAAGCTCATACAGTTTCTGTTATTTTGATGCTGCAATTCCAACTATATATATTACTAATATTATCAAGTTTCCGACTTTAATATGCCCTGACTTCCCTTGAAGTATCAGCATGTCACTGTTCTTGCATGTATTCATGACCATAAATTGAATTGTTATAGTTAGAGGTATGGAAAACAAACTTTTAATCTTATGTAAATTAACCAATAATTCTTGACCGTAATTCTTCTTGTTGTACAAGATGATTGATTTCAACGTAGTCTCCCGAGTACATATATATATTAGAAGCATTCTATTTTTTCTTTTAAAAGAAATAAATAAATCATGGTTCTTAGCTATCATAGTTCTGTATTAACAAGTACCGATCGATGCTGCTCGGAAATATGAGTAAAAAAAAAAAACCAAGAAATAAAAGTAAATAAACCAAAATAAAAGTGAATTCATGTCAAGACTTAGATTAAATATGCAAGCAATCTGTAAGGGATCTTAATTGGAATTACTTGATCGAAGACTATTATAAATGTGTCGAGATACACACCAAAAATGATCTTCCAACTATATATTTTTGAAAATTTATGTTAACTCTACATAAATATTCCAACAAGCTTCTCTAAAAATATAGAATTAGCTTCATGCACTATAGCAAATTAAACTGAGCATCAACGACCGGTGCTGTCGCCGGTCACTGATGCCCTTTTTCCTTCCAAAAAAAAAAAATAACAAAAAATCCAGGCGACTAATTTATCAGCGACCGGTATCAGCGACTGGTAAGGTGGCCGATCGCTGAAGATCATTTAAAAAAAAATAAATAAAAACTTCGGCGAAAAAAACCTTCAGCGACCAGCACCATCACCATCAGCGACCGTATGAGACCATTGCTGGTGAATAATGGTTTACAGTGTAAGGCCTCGCAAGACGCCCTTGCTTTGACAATTTGATCTGATTTATTAGAGACGACTAGACTTTTCATTTTTTTGCACATTTTATTTTTCTTTCTTTCAATTTATTTTCTTAGATCTACTTAAATTTTCTTTCTTTTATTTTCAGATTTTTCACGCTGGCCGAATCATCCATACGAAGATCTGAAAGGATTACACGTAGGAGAATTCAATTCGCTTCAACATTGCCGATAAGGACCAACCGCAGTCCTTCTTCTCGTGACTCTCAAAGCAAAGAAAATTCAGGTTCGATCAACATGGCAGATCTACTAAATGATTCGATTCATCAAGATCCACCGATCAACAACAATCAAGATGGACATGAAGAAAATGTCGGCGAGAACATAGTTCAAGGCAAAGCGTGACCTAAACTTCTACGAGACTACTGCATATCGCGTGCTAATGATCCCAACTCGAGCATAAACCCGTCAACTGTTGCAAATTGAAATTTCGAGATCAAATCCACTCTTATCAACATGGTTTCGTAACAACAATTTGGTGGAACGCCAAGCAAGGACCCACAATTAATGGAGTTACCGATGATGCAATCAGACTAAGGCTTTTTCAATTCTCTTTAAAGGATAAGGCTAGTAATTTGTACCATTTCGGCGATCTGATAGGGAAGTTAGTTTCCGACTGGGCCAGATTAGTTTGAAAACGATGACCGGCCGGACAGATGATATCTGATTTAGCCCATGGTCTGTTCTAATCCCCAAAGACATAGGGTTCGGATGATCCTATCTATTTATGTAAATTCTCAACCCGAAAATATGGTTATCGGTTCAAGGACGTAAGGTTACCCTGCTTGGGTAAGAAGCGGTAGAAGTAGTAGCAGCATACCTGTACTGAGCTTGGTTATTCTCATTACCGGTCAATTCCATTCAAACTTGGGACCAATTGTTTAATATCTTTATTGCAAAATATTTTTTACCCTCTAAAACTTCAAAATTTAGACATACAATCACTAACTTTGAACAAAAAGAGGGTGAATCATTGTGTGAGACGTGGGATCGACATCAGGGTCTAGAAAGATGATTAATTGTTCAAACTTTTTATGAAGGTTTAAACCCTATCGCAAGGTTGTTTATTGATGCCTCTGGTCCAAATCATCATATAAATATCGTTGTGTTAAAATGGGATAAATCATCATATCATTACTAATTTTCTGTTTAAGGTAGTGATTTGCAAACGGTCTGGTCCAAATCCGATCAGTCCACGGATCCCCTCGGTCTACAGGTTGGCACGGTCCATGCCCTGTGGGGTCCAATTTGGAGGGGTTGGCCTAAACCCGTGCCGTGGACCATGGTCCAGACCCACACGGGTTGGTCCAGTCCATTAGTTTTTTTCAGTGAGCAGTCCCAATTTTTTTCCAGATTCAAAATTCGATTTAGAGAAAATTGCTACATGGATTTTTGTGTTATTTATATCAAATTAAAGGTATAGAAGTTTAGTTTTCAGATAATATAATTTTCTATACAAAAATATTACAGATTTGTATAGTTTTAACGATTAATTGACAGAGATCATAATATCTTGAAATTCCAGTGAGCAGTCCTAATTTTTGACCAAATTTAAAATTCGATTTAGAGAAAATTGCTACATGAATTTTTGTGTTCTTTATATCAAATAAAAGATATTGAAGTCTAGTTTTCAAATAACATAATTTAATTGGATCCGACCGTCAAATAGTTGCGATGTGGCATTGACATTTGTTCATTGTACATAATTTAATTGTATCTGATCTACTAAGAGTGCAGTGTGGCATTGTCTACTGTATCTTTTATTATATTTCTACCAAAATTTGCTCATTGTATAAATTGAAGGGTTGTACATAATTTAATTGGATCTGATCCACTAATGGTTGCGATGTTACATTGCTCAGTGCATATTTTTTTCCTTTTGACATTTGTTCATCGTATCAAATTGAAGGGTTATACAGAATTTAATTGAATCCAACCCAGTAATGATTGCGAAATGGCATTATTCAATGTATTTTTTTATTGACATTTGTTCACTGCATCAAATTGAAGGATTGTATAGAATTTAATTAGATCCAACGCACTAATAGTTGCTATATGACATTGTTCACTGTATCTCTATTGACATTTATTCATCATATCAAATTGAAGGATTGTACAAAATTTAATTCAATCCGACCCGGTAATGGTTGCTACGTAGCATTGTTCACAGTATATTTTTTTTATTGACATTTGTTCACAGTATCAAATTGAATGATTATACATAATTTAATTGGTTCTGACCCCCTAATTATTGCTACGTGGCATTGTTCATTGTATCTTTTATTTCTATTAACATGTGTTCACTATATCAAATTGAAGAGTTGTACATAATTTAATTGAATTCGACCCACTAATAAATACGATGTGGTATTGTTCAATGTTTCTTTATTTCTATTAACAATTATTAACTGTATCCTATTGAAGAGTAGAACTAGAGTGCTCCTAAGTTCACCAAGCCTCTTGGTGAACTCAATCCCAAAATATATTGAATTGACTTTAAACGATGAATCCAAACCGTTAAAATCCTTCTACATAATGAGTGATGTGTCTACATGTGAAATTTTAAAGTTTCGAATTAATTTAGTATAAAGTTAAGTGGTCAAAATTATAAGGTTTATAAATTAATTTTAATGCATTCATTTTTGGACGTTTTTTGACCACTTGACTCTATATTAAATTAATTTAAAAATTTAAAATTTTCACATGTAGACGCATCACTCATTAGATAGAAAGAATCCAACAGTTTGGATTCATCGTTTAAAGTCAATTCGATAGAATTTATAGTTGAGTTCACAAAGAGACTTGGTGAACTTAGAAGCACCCTAGTTCTACTCCATATTAAATATTGTACAAAATTTAATTGAATCCGACCCATTAATAATTGCTACGTGAAATTGTTCACTGTATTTTTTTGTTCTTGTATCTTTTATTTATTGATATTTGTACAAATTTTATTTGAATTCAATCCACTAAAGAATGCGATGTGACATTATTCAATTTATTTTTATTTTTATTATTGGCATTGTTCTTTGTATAAAATTGAAAGGTTACTAAACAATTTGAGAAAGAGGAAAAAAAAATTGAATACGGATACAAAATTAATGTGATCCAATCCGACCCTCTATTTTCAGAATTCGCATCCTCTGAGATATCTCAAACTTTGCGTGACTTTTTGGAATATCTCAATCGTTCAAATACATTTCGCACGAATCTCAAAGCTCAAATGATAATGGCCCCCTACGGATCCCCGAATAGGCACCGGACACGTCGGTCACGCAAAAATTGAGATATCTCAGAGGATACGCTTGCCCCTATTTTCAGCGACGTCGCATTGTTCACCACTTCACCGTACCTTTATTTTTATTTTTGACATTTATTAAAGCGTTAGGCCATTCTTCATTCTTCGCTGAGAAAAAGTACTTAATAAAATTGTCATCTCATCTTCTTCTTCGGAAGCAACCTTTCACACTGCGCGTTGGTCTCTCTCTTTTTTCTCTCGCTCGATTCTCTCTCTCCGTCTGCGCCTACGCCTCCTTTCGCCTCTCTCTCTCTCTCTCTCTCTCTCTCAAGGAAGCTTTGCTTTTAAGGTATCTCTCTCTTTTGCTCTGTCGTAGTTTTTTTATTATTTTATATTTTGTAGGGAAGATTCTAGAGACATAGTGAAGAAAATAGAATATTTTGTTAAACTCAGGTTGTTGTATTGTTGGTTTTGTCTAATTTGAGGTCGTTAAGCTCTTGGGTTACCTTTTCTAGACCAAAATTTATCTTGATCTAATCTTAGATTTGTTTCCTTCTTTAATAAATACTAAAATTTCCAGGTTTTTCGTGATCGTTTTTATGTGAATTGCTGGTTTTATACCGATTAAGTGATATATATATTGACGGAAATAGGAGGAAGAACCAAATTTCTAAATTTTTTCCTTTGTTGGTTTAGTGAACGGTTCCATAGGTTGCAACCTAGATTTTGTTTCCATACGGAACTCTTTTTCATACTTCATATATGCTATATCTGGCTTTAAACTCTAAATAACTTTTAAAATTAGACGATTTCCAATTTGGTCATTCCTAATTGGATTTATTCAGTAAAATTCTGGCCTAAAATTATATGATAATATAATAAAGATTTGTACTAATTTTAGTCAGAATACCAGGGTTAGAATTTGTACATATATGGGTTTTGCTCCGTGTTACGTTTTCCATAACCTAGAGACCCATTTTTTGGTTTGACAAATCAAAAATGTAAAAAATAGAGTGAAAATATAATGAAAAATGGTTTTACTCTTCTTAATTCTACATGCAATTTAATACAGATCGATGGCAGCTTCATCCAATCCAGAAGTCGTATTGAACCCGATTCCGATTTCCTTTGCACCACCTGACACTAAAGGAGTGCCTATTAAAACTCCATCTGCTGGAGAAACTCCAAACAGCACAAAAAGAGCCAAAAAGAGTAAAAGATCCAAAGTGAACGAGGAATTGCCCCCTGTCTCGACTGAATCGAAAAAGGTGAAGAAGTCGAAAATTGACGAGGATGCACCATCCATTTCATCTGGTCGACCGGATTGGCTACCGGAAGGATGGACTATTATAGAACGTGTCAGGGAAGGAGGCAAAACCGCTGGCTCGAAGGACAAGGTTTAATTCCTTTTCAATAGTGGAGTATATGGTGATTTATGTTTCAATTATCTCTATGCCTGAATTAAGTTTTTTTTTTTTTTAAAAAGCCATGGTAGTAGCTACCAGGTTCTGAATTTAGATTTTTCAAGGACAAGGTTTACTTCCTTTTTTATAACAGAGTATATGGTGATTTATGTTTCAATTATATCTCTGTCTGAACTTAGATTTTTTCAAGGGTACAAATGCTTGACATAACTTGTGTTGTAATGATGATGGGTTCTGTTTTTTAATTTAATAAAAATTGATTATGTCGGTTATTCTGTGTTTCATTAGAAAATTTGTGCAGACATTTAGTATTATATTCTGTGTATTCTTTCAAATTGAATATCACATCAGGGTACTAAGGACATTTTATCATATGGTACTTCCAAATTGTCTGTGAACCTCCCTCCATTTGCACAATATAATACTATATGTCTGCACCGAACAAGGGTTTCGCAAATATAATCTGCGAACTTACCTAGTTCTTAAAATTTGCAATTTCTGATTCCATTCGAGTCCCTTCTTTTCATATTACTAAATTAGTATTGTTACTGACAAAAAATTGCCATTCCTAACATCTCTATCTTTTTTTTTTTCCTTTTGAAATTTCAGTATTATATCGAGCCAGGTACTGGCAAAAAGTTCAGGTCACAAGTAGAGGTGCGTCGCCACCTTGGGTTGTTAGATGATCCTCCTAAGCCAAATGAGAAAAACAATTCTCCTAAAACAAAGGTGAATTATAGAACTATCACAAATATTATTTTTGTAGCAAAAATGCATTTTGTTCCATTCAGAAGCATACATATTTCTTCAAAAAATTACATTCCGATGTTATATTTTCTTATTCTACATTGATCAGCCTAGTGGTTTAAGCAACAAACAGAAGGATGACAAAGAAACAGCCGCCGCCAGTGACAATGACAAAGTAACAGTTGCCGCCAGTGGTGATGACAGTAAGGAAACCAAATTAGAAGAAGATGCTAAAATAAGTGGGGAGGAAAGTGCAAAAAAGCCAAAAGAGGTATAAGATAAGCAAAAGAAGTTGAGAAAGAAATGTTGTTTGTCAATTCTTTGTGTTTATTATCTTATTATTCCTTAATATATGCTTTTGTGAACACCATCCCAGTATTAGGAGAGCATTGGTTGTAGTTGGCTCTGTGGAATTTTTATTCAAATATAATTTTATGTAGGAAATATTTATTGAATTTGTGGTCAGATTAGTTGAAATGTTATTCTTCATTATTTGACTATCTAGTTAAAGAATTTGATTATAGGCATGCTGATCTCTTCCCCACTGTATTATATTTCTTGTGCCTGGAAGTTACTTGAGTGCGGATCCTCCGAGGTAACTCAAATTTTGAGTCTTCATTCGGACCGTCCAATCAGAATTTGGCCCAATCTGGTTCGAGATAGAATGCACAGGTTTCTTTAATATCCGTGCCAAAGCAGATTGAACAGTCAGGATCTAACTCAAAATTTGAGTTGCCTTAGGTCATATGAATTCAAGTTACTTGGGCGAGTACTTATTTTGTCTGAAATAGGTGTGTAATAATTATCTGTTCCATTACCATAATTTATCTGAAATAGGGGTGTAATAATTATCTGTTCCAGTTATACCCCTGTCATTGTTTTTGTATGCAAGTGTATTATTATCAGTAGAATTTATACACAAATTATTTAGTATTCGTACCCATATGTTTCTGTATAAATGAAATATACATACCAATAATTTATAGTTCCATAGAGATGTAAGTATCTAAATACGAATAATTTATAGTATATGCTATGAGGTTTTTATCTGTAGGATTTGTCAAACTATCGCAAACTTGTAATTTAATTTTGTTTTGTGTTGGGATAAAATTGCGTTTTTTATACTTGCATATAGCATGTCAAGTATTAATTTGTTATTTAATACTTTTGTTTCGTTATTTTGAATTATCTATTATTTTATACTGCATATTTGTTATAATTATTTGAGAATTATTCGTTTTAAATCTTTATCCATGAATTATCTGTTTTATATCAACATTTATTTTGGCGTGAATTTGACTCTAAATTTTCCAATTGTGTAAGATTCACATCCGTCTCTCTATCTATATCCTTTAAAAAATTACGTTTATTAGCACTATCCGTACCGAATAGATTTTTTTTTTTTGTGGAAATAGGAAATTGTTATGAATCTTTTTACAGTCTGGTTAATCATAAAAAGTGACGTGTGAAATGCATTGTTCTCCGGGTGTACAAATTACAGGGGACTTATGAGTAAAATTGGAGTAGGACTAGGGTGTTCTTAAGCTCACCAAGTTTCTTTGTGAGCTTAGCTTAAAAACCTATCGGATTAATTTCAAACAACGCATCCAAATTATTAAAATTAATCTACTTTATGAGTGATGAGTTTACGTGTCAAATTTATAAATTCTCAAACTAATTTAATATAAAATCATGCGGTCAAAATAATGAAAAATAAACACATTAAAATTAATTTATAAACCATCTATTTTTTACCGCTTGACTTTGTACTAAATTAGTTTGAAAATTTATAAATTTGACATATAAACACATCACTCGTGAAGTAGATCGGCTTCAACAGTTTGGATACATCATTTGAAGTCAATTCAATATATTTTTTAATCAAGCTCACAAAGGGATTTGAATGCATCCAATAGTGCAATATATCAGGTTGATAAAATATCAGCTCCATTGTGATAAATTACATCATGTGTGTCAATTACATGATATGACTTTTGTGTAGAATTGAAAATAATACGTAACATGATGTGATTAATTTTTTGACATTATTTCTTTATAAATTTTGGTTTTTAATAGTTTCTTAATTTTTAATATGTTTTATTATTATTTTATGTGAACTAAGTCAAAATCTGTAAGAAAAATAATTAAATATGATCGGTCATGTTATATATATTTCGAGGAAAGATCATGTTATATTTGATCACGTCATGTGGCAAGATATAAATTTGCTGCGATTCGAATTCTACCTATTTATATATTTTGATATTTGAGTATAAAAAATATTTTTTTTATGAGATTCGTATATTCTAATAAATGAATGAATAGTTAAAAATTAGAATCTCATGATTCTGCAGTCCTTTGGAATCGCAGCAGATTTATTTCCCACGGGTTGACTTCAAAAATAAAAAATTTCCTTCACTATTTTGGAGTACAGCTAATCGCTGTGTCGGATCTAGTTTTCCCTTTTACTGTAGAAGTTGTGTGTAGCGGGTATAGCGTGCCACATGACGACTCGTTGCCTTTTGGCTATGGAGTTCCCACATAGAGAAATGATTCGTGCAGAACGTATTTGAACGGTTACGATTTCTCAAAAAGTCACGCAAAATATGAAAATATCCCAGAGGATGCAGCTAATTGGGAAAGCTTGGGGGATAAATCTTCACGAGTGTATTTCTGTACTCGTTCTTCTGTATGAATCATGTTGGGAGTATTTTGTACTTTTCAATTTCCAAAAGAGTCTGGAGTGCGATTTTTAATTGTCTTCGTAAACGATCTTTGTAACACCCGGCAAATTTAGCAATGATATTTTTTAATAATTTCAATACTATTTATGAAATATATTTTTCCTGATTTACTTATACAATTAAATATATTTGAGGACTAGCATTAAAAAAATATGAAAACTTTTCTCGAACGAACCTATACTGTTATCAGTAGTGATTTAGACACAAGGTAGAGAGGAGTAAGATTTTTCCTGATTTACTTATAAAATTAAATATATTTGAGGCTAACATTTAAAAAATATGCAAACTTTTTTTTTCAGAAAGTATAAGTTGAGATGGTAATAGATTTTATTTTTAGATACTTTAATTTTTGTTTCCTTGTCTATTATGAGCAGTGTTTTTATTTTCCTAGTTTGGCGAAAAAATAAATAAATCAGAAACTAAAAATACACTATCTCATTCTATCAATTTTTTATCTGCATACAACATGTGGTGCTTTTTATTTGCATAATTTCATTCTACTATTGTTAGCTGAATCTATTATTTGCACTCCAGTGAAGGGAAATTAGATTGTTTACAGGGTTGTGTACAAAACTGGTAGCATGTTCTGTTTACCCATTGTACACAGAAACATGTAGAGTGAACGTTACAGAACACCTTGCACAATTGCAGAAATTGGTAACAGGTTTAATTTCATTCCAATTGAAATTAAACCCGTTAAAGAAAAAAGAGTTTACAATTAGTTTTGGTTGGGGTGCGCCAGGCCCGTGCAATAGTGCAGCGCATGGGCGACGCGTAAGAGCCCCAGTAGCAAGCTACTGTGGCGGGCCCTTCCCCATAAAAAATAAATTTAATATCGTTGTGAGCACATGGCCCACATATCAGATATTAAACTGATAAGAACAGATACTACACTTGATCTTAGCCAAAAGGCCGAGAAAGGTATAAGTTGGAATCAAGCCGGGCGTTCGCTTTTATAAGCGGTCTGAGGAGCTTGTGCAGCGTACACTTATATTGTGGGACTAATCAGGCGCTATGGTATTGCATCTTTTCAAAGGGAACGACCGGTTTAATAGCTAGTAATGGACCGGGCTTATCCTGAGCTAACTGACTGGGCTCAAATATGGGCTGGCTTTGAAACGATTGATATATAAATTTCTAAAGTAGCAGGTTTTTCAACTGCATTTATTTGGTACTTGTATTTTGAAGGCTACAGCATGACGGTGTTCAAACACTATTTCAGTATGAGGTATTTGTCTATCTATGTCTAAAAAAAATCAAAATATATTGTTTTTTCATGTTTATTTTTGCAGAAAATGGAATGTACTGTCTGAACCATGACATCATTTTTGAAGAATTTTATTGGGCATTTGAATTGTTTCCATTTACATTATTTGGGATAATTTTGTTTTACGAGAACAATTCCGAAAAGTATATTTGTTTGACCTATAAATTTATAATAAAGTAGACTCCAAAAACAAACATTTTTAAGTGCGTTCGGTAGACCCTCCATTGATATTAATTCATTTTGGGCTCCCCACTATCTACTATTCTACCAAGCTTTAAATGGAGCTCTTCATCCCCAGCTTGACTGCTTGAGCCTTGAGAGATTGCACAAATCCCACAACAAAATTTCACATCAATTAACACACTTCACTTCTGCGCACGGCGGAGCTTAAGGTAATGCTCAGATTGCTTACCCATTTTCATCATCTTAAAACTTTTCATTTTGTGGATACAATTTAATTCAAATTCGTTTTTTTTTTTATATAGTTTGTCTATTTATAAATGTTAAATATGTACATAGTGGTTATAATTCTACCTTTTAGTTGGGAATATTTTAGTTCAAATTTTAGTGATCACAAATTATGTATTTTATATTTCAGCTTCTCAATCTAAATTTTCTAGTTCTGCCGCTGTATTTGTGTTCGCGCACATGATGGGATATTCAAGTTGTGTAGTCATAGCAATGCTAATTGCTACGCTCATTGGTTGTGCGCATTTTTCTTTACTCGAAGCTTATGTTGATGAAAGTAGACATTTGGATGTGTGGAACATGAACAGCGAATTCCAGATGGATTCGAATGTACATCAGATGTTGCTCCAAGCGGACAAATCGGATGTAAGCTATGGTGCTATAAGTAACCCGAACAGGCCGGCATGCCCCAATAGCTGTCAAGAACCGGGACAGTCGTACACTGGTCGTCCGTGCTCAAAAGTTTATAGATGTAGCAATGAATAATTAATAATGTCATAATACATCTCTATGTAGGATCTAGATTCTTTTTTCTACATTGTTTTTCCCAATTCTTGCGTGCTTAATTTCCTTGGAACTGATTATATATTTAATTTAGAAGTTTTGCAAGGCAATATGAAAGTCGTATGTTCTTTCGTAACTCTCTTTATAAAATTCTATTCTTTCTCTCAAATTTGTTCATGTAAATTGTAAAGAGAGAAAAAAACAAACTTATAAAAAAAAACGTGGCTGGTCACATGACCACAATGCCTTAAAACCTTTCTATCCTGAGCCACCGTACTTCGTAACTCTCTTTATAAAAACTTCATTCTCTCTCAAATTCATTCATGTAAAGATAGAAAAAAAAAAAACATTAAAAAAAATCGGAAATATAAGTAAAATAAGACAAAACAGAGAAAGTTATAACTGTAATTCGTCCGATTGAAAACCGACAAGTATTAATTATAGGCTTATACCAATAGAGTGTAAGTATTCCGAGAACACAGTACTTACACAATGAGAAATTGATAATCCCTTAACATGCGATTCCTAAAAATTCATTCCTTTAAAAACAAATTCATATAATAAACCTGTTATTAATTCTGTTATGCTCTTATTAAGAAATATTGTTATTTTCCGTGTTTTACCAAATTTGATTAGTTGAAAAAAAACACAAAATAAGATATATGTTACAAAAGTTATTTAAAAAAAAAAACAATTTCAATTAATTTCAGATAACCACGAATATATATAAGTTTTTCTTCTTAAAGTTTAAATGCTTGGAATAATAAAAAGAAGACACATATTAAAATACTCTCATTTTATAATACAGATTCTTCATATTATTTAAGTTCAAAATGGAAATTTAAAAATTCATGAAGATGGAAAGTAAATATATTTTACTATTGGTATTTATATTTTGTTCGCAGGAATGAGAGGAATATTAAAAAAAAAAAACTTCAATATGAAATTCATAGAAGATTTGGTTCGATTTATACGGTCTTGAACCGAAGTAATAAAATTTGGATAATATGGTTCGATTTTTTCAGTTTTTTGTTCGTTTTGTTCTTTTTTTTAACTGTTTTTTTTTATATATATTTGGTTCATTGTCTTTTAACCATATCTAACCATCTTTGGAAGCTGTTTGAATCTTGGATTTTAGAGAGAATTTTTTATTCATAGAAATTAATAAAAAAAAAAAAAAAAATTAGAAAGAATATTCTTATTCTTAATGGGATTCATTCTTTCCGATTCAAAATTCGAATAAAAAACAATACCTCTAATGCAAAACATTATTTTATTTTTGTTTACCGGATAATTCTCTGAATCAATCTCCATTAACAATACAATTGAGGTTGATCTATATTCTATATGACATCAATAATTCAAGCTAGGTTCATCTGAGTGACATCAATAATTCAACATCCACATGAATTATTTTTGAACGAGTTGATTGGATTCTCTTAGATACGGTACAAGTGGGGCACTAGATGAATGGCCAGCTTGCACCTCATCTGAGAAGATACAGAGAATCCGCCTAATTAAGAAAAAAAAAAAAATTGTTGGTTTGAATCGTAGATATTGATCTCGATTTAAATTTTGAATTGGAAATAATGAGTCTGATCTTTTTATAAATGTAAGAATAGAAGTATTTTTTTTTTCTTCTGATTTTGTATTAGTTTCTAAGAATAATCTTTTTTTTTTTTTTTCCAATTTTTCAGCCTCTGTAAGTATTTGTATGATCATGGTCTATATGTCCAAATCCCTGAGCCCACAAATTAATTTCCATGTCTTGCTTTTATGATTATCCGAATTATATTCATATCTACCGTATTTTTTATCATACCCAAAAAAAATAAAAAATATTAAATATACCCAATATCCCCAATTAATATGAAAAGTACCCAAAACGCCCCACTGAGGGGAGGCCTTCCCTCCATAGCAAACCGTCCCACAGTGAGGCGGTCTTCTGTCCAGGGCAAACCACCTCCCCTGGGGCGGTTTGCTACAGTAGCTTTTTTTTTTAATCTGAATATAAAAATGAGAAATGAAATAGCAAACAAAAATATTCAATCTTACTTACTTATGTTCTCAGTTTTTTTTTTCAAGATCTTAATATTTTCATCTAAAAATAGAAAATGAAAAGTGTTCAATTTTAATATTTTTATCTATAGATAGTGATTTCTTATTTGAATTTGCCAAATCGGATACCATAGTTCCACCTTTTTATCATACTCGTCTTTATCATTATCTTTCTTCAATACAATAAGAATTACTAGAAAGGAGACTGTTAAATGAACACAATAGTATCATACCTCATTAATATGAAATTATTTAATATCTAGCGTAACACTTCTAGTTTTGCAACAACTGTGAAATAAATTAATAATAACAATACCTATAGATTAAAATCGAAAGATTACTAAGTTTCACAATTATCTTTTATAAATCTTAATATCATTAATTATTTCATTGTGCTAAACTCCCATTGGAAATTATACATCTTATGTATAGTATTTATTAAAAATATATATATATACAAAAAAAATGGATTAAAAAAACCCAGTATAAAAAAAATCGGATTAAAATCTAATTCTTATTGGAAATAATATTGTTTTGTAGTATATGAATAATATATAATCAACATAATAACATGAAATTAGTTGTAGTGTAGTGGTAAGGTTTTTGTCTTCTATTCCACATGACTTGGGTTCAAATCTCATGGTAACCAAGTTTATTTATTCATTGAATTTAGTAGTCATTGGATTTTGTACAATCTGAAAGTATGAAAAATGATCTACACTAAGTATTGAAAAATTCTTGGCAAAAAAATGGTTCATCTGATGGTTGTAATTCATTTGGATCAAAAATTGTCCAACCCAGTTGTACAAGATCCGAAAACAAAAAATGTTATGGTTGCTTTTTCATTGTTTTATAAACCATCCCCAAAAGATGCATAAAAAATAATCTCCAAAACAGTAAACATTTTTAAAAGACGTTTAAAAATATCTGTATTTAGATTTATCAGATTTACAAAACAACAAAATTAATTTTGCAAATTAGATTTGGAAATTTCATACAAAAAAAATAATTGCTTACAAATTCTTTGTTTCGAATCAGATATTTCTGATTAACATTAAATTTATGCAAAATTTGAAATTATGTATGATAACAAAAAAAAATTGAGGACATAAGTAAGTAGCATTGAACATTTTTTTTTGCTATTTCATTTTTCATTTTTAGATTCAGATCCAAAAAAAAAGAGTTACTGTAGCAAATCGCCCCCGGGGAGGGGGGGGGGGGGTTGCCCTGGACAGAAGACTGCCCCACTGTGGGGCGGGTTGCTATGGAGGTAAGGCTGCCCCTCAGTGGGGCATTTTGGGTACTTTTCATATTAATTGGGGATATTGGGTATAATTAATATTTTTTATTTTTTTTGGGTATGATAAAAAAAACACGGTCATATCGACATTCATATCCGTTCGATATCTGATCTGTATCCAAATCCGTTAATATCCGATCGGTATTCGTATTTGACACATTATAACGGATAAGGATATGACTTAACCACAGGGGTTGTGGGGGGATCGGGGGGGGGGGGGGGGGGGGGAGGGGAGGTTTGCCCTGGACAGAAGACTGCCCCACTGTGGGGCGGGTTGCTATGGAGGGAAGGCTGCCCCTCAGTGGGGCATTTTGGGTACTTTTCATATTAATTGGGGATATTGGGTATATTTAATATTTTTTATTTTTTTTGGGTATGATAAAAACAACACGGTCATATCTACATTCATATCCTTTCGATATCTGATCTGTATCCAAATCCGTTAATATCCAATCCGTATTCGTATTTGACACATTATAACGGATAAGGATATGATTTAACCACTATCTGATCCATATCTAATCGTTTACATCCCTAGTACACACTCATTCTCTCCAATGTCAGGTTCCTCTTTATCTCTTCTACAATCTCTTCTATTAGATAATACTCTTCTTCATCATCTCCTACTTCAAGATCTTCTTCTTCTAATTATTTTGCTTTCCCTTCTCACCAGAGAGAGATTCTATGTCATTTACTCTTTCCAATGCAAGGTTTGGAATATCTGCAGTTGCTTTGCCTCCATTATCCCTAATAATTTCAAAATGACTGCTCTCAACAGTTTCAAGTTTATTATCCTACTTTTTTTTATGCAAAAGACCTGAACGTAATGTACTACAATGTCCCCAACAGTTTTTTTTATCCCCTCTGTTTAATTAATTATGGGATTGATTTGGTTATGTTTTGAATTGGCAAGATGTTATGGTCCGTAACGCCTCCGGTAGACGTGATGAACCGTAGCGGTTTTCCTATATCTAGAATTTCCACGAAATTGTGCTTTATTGTCTATCCCCTAATTTTCAATAAATCATCGTGGAACACTCTCATTTGAAGAAACCAATTAATCGAGACCCAACACTAAACATATAAAGGAAAAGTTGGATCATTGTTTACAGGATTGTGCACAAAACTTATAGCAAGTTGGTTTGATCGATTATGTCCCTTTAAATGGATGATCACACAAAAGTATGAATAGTTTACCGATACGAAAGATGTCAGAAAAACCAGCCGAAATTTAAAAAGGTTGGAGATTCAGTGATTGAGGAGATGGATGGACATTGGACCCTCCCCTAAGAAAAATATATTAAAATCGTGTAAGCACATGGGCCACATGGCCCATATATTGAACAGTACTAATTTGTCTGTGAACCGTCCGATTTGAGATTTGATTGTTCTCGAATCTCGATGACGATAGGGAGCGTCATCTCCCACATCATCATGTCATCATCTACTACAGACTCTGTACTTTGCTCCCTTTTCCTGAAGGACATGGTTTCCGTCCAATTAAAATTTAAACCTGACCATCATCATCATGTCATCATCTCCAGCTAAGTTTTTTTTTCATATTTTTGAATAAATTTCTTTCACAATTGAATTATTTCCTTTGTATTCTTTTGGATAATTTTGTCTTACGAACACAATTCTGAAAGTATATTATATTTAATTGCTTGACCTTCAATTTATAATGAACTAATAAATATATTCAAGAAACAATTACTTTCTTTTAATAATTTTGTCTATATTTAAGTTTCATTTAATGATTGAGGTCTGCGCTGAGATTTGAAAAAACATGGCCTCAGGACTCAGGTTGGCTCTCCAGTCTCCACACAATTTTAAGTGCTTTGGTAGCTAGACCCTCCATCCATTCTCATTTTGCTTTCAATGGAGCTCTTCATCGAACCCCAGATTAATTAGGAGAAAATTGTTCAAATCCCACAATAAAATTTCACTTAAATCCGCACGCACGCATGATGGGATAATCGCCTAATTGGTTCAACAAACTTTTCCGAAGCATATGTCGAAAAGAGACATCTGAATGTGTGGAACTTCAAGAGCAAATTCCAAATGAATTCGAATGTACATCAGATGTTGCTCCAAGCAAACAATCGAGAGTAGGCTATGACGCCATGAGAAATGCGAACAAGCCAGCAAGCCCCAATGGCAATCCAGAACCGGGAAAAGCCGTGTACTGGCCATGGGTGCTTGAAAATTTATCATTGTGCATGGCTAAATTAATACATGGTGTATATTTGTGATTTGTGTATTAAACACTTTTGCATTTGAGAATTTGGTATGATGAGAAAAAAAAATGCATTTTCAACAATGAATTCATTAATGACATGTTATATTTTATTGCATGGGTGTTAAATTTGTCGTATTGGGTACTGCATGTAGGAACAAACTATATATGTATTGTTTTTATATATTCTTTTCATAAAATGTTAAATGTTTATTTATAATATAGTAAATAGAATTTTAGTTTTCATTGTGGAGATTTGAGTTCAAATTCAACCTATTATATGTACATAATATACTTTGCATTTTAACTCTTTCAATCAAAATTTTCTAGTTCTGCCTGTTGCTAGAGGATGATTGAGATGTGAAAAATGTAGTATTTTCATACAAAAAATTATGAGGTATCCCATCTGATCACTACCACGTATGATCATACTTAAATTACAATAATTATGAATGAAAAAAAATATAATAATTTGTCAAAAATAAAAATTGGTGGGCGAGATCTGATTTGAGTATATATTGGATTGGGAAACATAAGCCAACGGTGAGCACTACAGTCTACAGAACCCCTTCGTTCTAGAGAAATAAATAAAATAGTTGGATAGAATTATTTAATAGTAGAATTAGAGTGTTATTTTGCTCTATCATATTGACTTCAAACAATGAATTCAAACTGTTGAATTCGACCTACTTCAAAGTGATGAGGTCATATATCAATTTATAAATTTTTGAATTAATTTAGTATAAAACCAATCAGTCAATAAATGATGAAAAGTAAACCCATTCAAATTAACTTATAAATTATCTATTTTTTATACCACTTGATTTTATACTAAATTAATTTAAAAAATTAAAATATTAACATGTAAACTAACCACTTGTGAAGTAGATAGGTTTCCATAATTTAGATTTATCGTTTGAAATCAATTCGATAGATTTTGAAATCAAACTCACCAAAAGAATTGGTGAGCATAAAAACACCCTACTTCTACTCGAATTAAAAAACCAAGAAACAAATCAAATTGTAAAGCAGATCGTAGGGACCGAGCGGATATGTTCTTATGGGCTTCGATCTACAAATTTAAACCTTCATGTAGGCCTAATAAATGGATTTCCGTTATTTATAATTTTAAAGTTTCAATCGGTAATTAATTTCTTATTTTTGACACAAGTAGAATCCAATTTTCAACTTCACATTATTCACGCTTCCATGAGCTAAATTTCAAACCAGCAACCTCTCATAGGAAATATCTTGTCTTAATTAGATAACTATCCTTATTCAATTCTATATTAAAAACAAAACATATTTGTATCCACCAAAGAATAATCAATATTCATATGATCATATCCGTCCCAGCTAATATCTATATTCAAATATCCGTATCCTCTGCATTTTATATTTTTATAAGCCTAATAGGCCATTTTTGAGTGCAAGCTAATCCATGCCTCTTGGTTCGGTCCGAACTGCAAGTTTCATTGCCAGTGAACCGGACTTGAACCAGCCGACTGTTCTGTTTTGCATATTCTGAATTGCATGAGGCACTGATTTTGCTCAGTATAATAATATATCATTCTAATCCTTGCTATGAATTCTATTTCTACCTAATAAGAGAGACACAGCCTTAGTTATAAGTTATAATTATGTGTACTATCTGGTCATATTGCATAAAAGTACTTAAATTTATCAATAATGGAATTTTGTAATGCTGGTTCTGTATGATTCCCAAATCCAGAAAATTTTGGCGGTCTTTCAGGACAAATAGTGCCTGATCAAATATAATCCTTGATATCATGATATTTCAATTTTATACTAGTAAATATGTAAACCAGTGTATTTAGGAGGATGTGTGCATAATTTGCAAGTTTTCTAAGAAGACCGGTATAACTCTACAAAATTCAGGGCCGAGGTATTTCTCTGTGCAACTGGGAGTTAGTGTGCACTGAACGACACTGGGGGGGGGGGGGGGGGGGGGGGGGTGGGGGGGGTGGTGTGGGGTGGTGGTGTGGGGCTTGGAATACCGGACTTGCATCTGAAGGAATATTTCTCTTGCCTTGAGGTGGTGGTGGAGAGGATACATAGAACCCCAATCAATGTGGACCACCATGTTAATTAGAATTCACTGGCAGAGCTTTTATGTGCCGGGACAAAGAATCTGGTCTAAAAATGGCTCCTTTTATTGGATGCAACTAATAGGCATTAAACATTTCTTTGACAGGTCCACCAAATGGGTTATTGGGGATGGCAATTCGATTGCTTACTGGTTTGATGATTGGGGAGCTGGAGTTTTGGCACCACTGGGTTCAAGACAACTTAATTCTAGGCAATCACTTAGAGCAGCGGCTCAAAGGCAGGAACCCATGACTGATCCGGAGTTGCATTTTACCTCAGAACAGGACCTGCTAATTTGGAGATGGACATAAAATGCCCAATACAGTGCCAACTCTTTCTACAAGCTGATTGCGGGTGGGGGAAAAATTAGGTGGACCTTTGAGGAAATATGGAGATACAAGGTCCCGCCTTCTGTCAGGGTTTTTCTGCACTTACTATTGCAGGACAGGATTCTTACTGTGGATGTAATGCAGGCTAGGAATTTCAATTGCCAACTAAATTGTGTCATGTGCTTGGATTGTCAGCTAGAAACAGCAGTCCACCTTCTGTTTCACTGTGACTATGCAAGGCAAGTCTAGGCTAGGGTCTCGTATTCAACTGGTTTGAACCTGTTGTCAGTATCTGATATGATACAGGAAACCTGGTACCAGTCATCTGCCAGATTTACTGGCACGAGATGCAAGAGATGAAACATTACTTTTTCGGCAACCGACTGGATGTTATGGAAACAACGGAATCTAAAGATTTTTGAGGGAAGATCCACACCAGAGGAGCTGGTAGCCTCGTGGATTGTACAGGAAGCCACGCTTTGGGAGAAGTTCTGTAAGTGAGGAGGTCAGACACTAAGGTAGAGTAATATCTAGGCCTTAGAACAGGGCACAGGGGTAGTTAAGCATGTAAGTATGTAACTATGGAGAGGTTAGTACTGGATGGGTTAACGGATTTCTGCCTATGGAATCCGGATGGATGCAATGATGTAACCCTGTAACTCTGTTCACCCCTATTTTCAATAAATCATCTGGCAGCCTCTACCTGAATTAAAAAAAAAAACAAAAAACTCTACAAATTCTTAGTTTAAGATTATACAACGTAATTTGTACCTTGCATGGTCGGTACCATTATTTGCACAATAAAATTGGTTGAATAACTACATAATAACTTTTCTCTATAACAATTTGTGCAAATTATTATAGGCCATTTCCATTTTGGTCTAGAGTCTAGACATTGCTTTTAATTTTATTGATAGTGAAAACAGCAAATACCAATATAATGGAAACAAAAATTGCATAAGAACAACACTACATTAGGACAACTAAATTATGAATTTGCAGAATATACATTCAATTCTCATTACAATTTAAGTGAAAAATATGAACAATCAGATATAATAGAAAACAAACTCGCGTAGCAACTTGTTATTCCAACAAACATCGATGAAGGTTTTATTAGAAACATTAGTTCTTCATTTTATTGTGATGATCAACTGAACAATTCCAAATATAGTTTTAAGTTTTTAGGAACATGCTGAACCAATCTGCAGATTTCTTCGGATATCTCGTGAGATTGTTGTTGTAATCGACAAAATAAAGACCAAACCGGTTGGTATAGCCGCTTGCCCATTCAAAGTTATCCATGAAAGACCATGCAAAATAGCCTCTCACATTCACACCATGTCTATTCATAATTAATACAAAATAAGAGTGAGGCTATGGTCCTATGTATTGTGTGGATTGGTCCGTACTACAAAATAATATCTTGATTTTCAAAGTCCTAACAGTCAATATTAACTATTTAAATGTACTTGCAGACTAATATTTACAGTTTTTAGAATTTTTTTACCATTTTCTTATATAAATAAAAAATGAAAATATTGATTCATAGTACGGATCAATATGCTGTAAAAATAACTTGTTCTACACTTCCAAACACAATTCTGCTTTTGATATATGTTTGTGGACCTCTTTTCTAACCGAAACTTGAGTCCAACCCGAACTGATTCACCCCTAGATTGGATAGGTACTCTTCATTTTCAAATAAATCACACCCCTAAAAAAGTGTACCTAATTAAAAACTGATTGCTAAGTATATAATGATCACAAAAATGACATACTTAATTGCACTACGCAATGCCAGGAGATGATTACGGTGATACGATAACCTGATTATATCGTTCAAGGCTTCCTTCAGTGGTAAGCTGTTGTTATTGAGCTCGTTCACACCTAGAAATAACTAATTATAATGGCAATGTAATATTCACTGTAAGGTAACTATTTAAAGGGCTGTAGTAAATATCGACACTAGCAAAAGAAGATGAGAAAGAAAGAAACTGTGTCAATAGTACACGGAGAATTTCATGTATATTTCTCAAGAACTTTGAAAGTACATATTTTCCTCCTCCAAAATTCATAATATTACATTTGCCCTTCTAAATATCATATTGGCTGGTTTCTAAGGGCAAATGTGTCATTTCTCTAACTTTTATGCTTACATAAGTACATACCTAAATGTCACTATATATGCGTCTGATGTAGAAAAATGAGTATTTTATAAATTTAAAATGAGTTTGAATAGAAAAGATAATAAAATGGGTAAATTTGTGAGTTTGGAAATTTAGAAAGGTAGATATGATATTATGAATTTTAGAGGGGTTATACATAATTTCAAAGTTTGTGAGGGGTCCACATGAAATTCCCCATGTATCAGAATATCCGATTGCACGACATACCATTTTCAGTGATATAAATGACAGGATCCTTGTAGTTGGCCTTGATATAAAGCATTAAATCTTTTAACCCAGGGGGGTATATATTAATCCAAGATGTCTTGAATGGCTGTATATATACAGAATAATGTTTTTAGTCAAATATAAAAGACATCACAATGGCTGGAAGATTTTCAAAATAATTAGTAACTTTTTTAGAAAATAACATACCTTCGGTAATTCAATACCATTGCGCTCACCTGGTAAAAAGTACATAAAAGTGCGAAAGTCACTACAGTATATATTCCACAAAAACTATATTTTACACCTTTTTCAGACATATTCCTCAGGTTTTACTACTTTTAGGATTTTATATCTCATTTTAGAGTAATTTTATCAATAAATGAACACAAATTCAATTTAAAAGTTCCAATTTATGAGTTAAATACCTTTGAGCTGGCCTAAAGATCATAAATGATAACGAGGCTTAAATACAGTAATAATTTACATTCAATTATTTTTCTGACAAAAGGCACGTACCAGTAAGATTAGCCATAGAATCAGTGTTGTAACTCTGGTGCAGTGAATTGCTAGCCGGATTGCTTATGGAATAAAAGGTAGTATAATAGTTTATACCAATAAAATCATATGATTCTTTCATTGACTTAGATTGTTCATGTCGAAATTTTGGTAAACGATTTCCCAGTGACTTTGTCATGCTTACTGGGTAATCTCCATATGTTAAAGGATGCATAAACCTGCATATCACAAATTATGAACTAATCAATATAACTATAACCTCAGAAAAGATTAAAGAAATAGCCTCAGAGAAGAGATCATACCATCCATACTTGAAATCCAAGCTACGTTTCGCAGCGAGAGTATCTGCTTCGGATAAAGAGTGAGGAAGAAACCAATGTGCACCAAGTGCTATCCCAATTTTGCCCTTCACCATTTTATCTAATTTCTAATTCATACCCAATATCGAACTTTAATTTAAAACCCCATCATATATATACGTGCAAAAGATCAACAGAATGAATTGTTGCTTTACTTACCACATATTTTTCCTTGTAGAGCTTGACAGCGGCACTATGAGCAAGCAACATATTGTGACCACAAATATAGGGCTCGGTTGATGAATTGCCGGTGCTGCAATTGCCGGCTTCCCAGGGGGAGCATCGTCCCGGTGCCATTGTGCCGCTGGCATAACCCATTGAGCAAAATATAACGGGTTCATTGAACGTTATCCAGTGCTTCACCTTGTCACCAAATTCCTTGAAGCAAATATCGACGTAGTCGACATAGTCTTTTCTGCAGTGGATCGCACGTTTAATTTCATCAGATGAGCAATAGATGTTCCTCTTTACATGCAAAAAATTACAAGTGCTGCCTATATGGATTTGTGAATTGGTGGCTTACTGTCATACAATTTGGATGTTTGAGGGGCTGTTTGTGAAAAAAATAAAATATGAGGAATAATTGTCACAATGAAAAGCTTCTTTTGATCAAAAAAAAAATAAAATAAAAATAGGATAATTAAAATCATACAGAAAAATTTATTATTATATTCAAATGAAAAATTATCCAAACAGATTTACAATAATAATTTTTATATTTCTTTGGGTATCCTTGGTTGTTGATGTCGTTGTAACTTAGAACTTGTTCGGCTGTAGAGTGGAATTGAGAACAGAAATGGAATTGAAAATTATTGAACTAATAAAACACTGTGCGTGTGGAGTTTTTCACACAAAACCTAAGTGAATTTGTTTTTTCCCACACACACAGTAAAATCCAAACAGACTCTTTAGTGTGCTGGAAAGAATGCTTAGATGTTATCATGTTAACACCACACATATATCTTTCCAACTTTAAAATATGCAACTTATTGTCTTCATAATTATTTTTATTTTGAAATTCATAGGTTCATAGTTAAGTGACAAATGGACTTAATTTATTATAAGCCTACTTTGTCCTGATTAACTTGTATTTTACATTTGTAAAGTCCTGATCCCAACCTGATTTATTATTAGATATAATAACTAGATGAACAGAGAGCATGTCAATTTTTTGTAGATTTATTATTGGAGAGAAACACTCATTTAGTAGTGTTGTGGATGTGGTCCTTGCTATATATGTATCATATTGCAATCTAATTATGATTTTTCTGTTTCTTTTTTTTACTTTCCAGTCTCTACTCTCCAGGGGCTATCTGCTAACCATTTTAATTAATTCCTTCCTTGTTTTATCCATCATTTAATAACACTTAGACATTAATTTTGGGGGAGAAGGACAAGGAGTTGGCAATTTTGTAGAACCAACAGAAAAGAAAAAAAAAAAAGGATCAGAAAAAGAATTGTGGTGATAGCTACCGCCTGCCGCCGTGATTTTTATTTATATTCAAAATTAAATATAAATTGTATCTAGGTATTTATAAAAATATTCAAACCGGCTAATTATTGGTTGGTCTTTAATTTTTAATAGAAATCGGCTAATTATTGGCCGGTCCTTATTCTATATAAAGATGGAGAGATCCGAATTTTTCTCACAATTTATTTCATTAAATTTCATATTATCTCTCCTTACTTTCTCTCTTTCTCTCAAATTTCTCCTGCTCTTTTTACAAGTAAATCCTTATATTTATTATATATTAATTTTTAGTCCAAAATAGTTATAAATTGTTAGGTTTCATTATAAACGTTCCAATATTGTTGTAATGCACTTTAGCAATTAGTAGTTGTAATTAGTATTCATTAATTTTAATTAGTGCTAATTAATTATAATTAGCATAATGTAGTATAAATTAATATAATTTAGGTTAATTAGTTTAAATAGCGTAATGTAGTGTAATGTAGTATAATCTATTATGATTTATTATATTTATGTATAATTTAGTATAAATTAGTATAGTTATATAACTTAGTAAAATTTGGTATAATTTAGTATAGTTATATAACTTAGCGTAATTTGAAAATAATTTGCATAAAATAGTATAATTAGTATAAATTAGCATATTTTAGTATAATTAGCTTGTTTTTAAATTAATTAGTATAATTTTTCTTTTTAAGTATAACTAGCGTGTTTTATTGTTATTTTAGTATATTTTAGCATATTTTAGCGTATTTCTCCACATTTTAATGTATTTTGGCGCATTTTAGAGCAATTTTAGCGCAATTTTGACACGCACTTTACCACATTTTAGCGCAATTTTGGCGCATTTTCACGCAATTTTGGCACATTTTAGCGTAGTTTGGCGCACTTTAGTGCAATTGTAGCGCATTTGGGCATATTTAAGCGTAATTTAAGTGCATTTGAGCATTTTCATCGTATTTTAGTGCACTTTAGCGTATTTTAGTGCATTTTACCGTATTTTAGCACAATTTTTTGCTCATTTTACCACACTTTGAGCGCATTTTAGTGAATTTTAGCGAATTTGAGTGCACTTGGGCACATTTGAGCACACTTTATCGTGCGTTAAGCGCACTCTAAGGCAACCTTAGCACACTTTAGCATAACTTTGCATAACTAAGCATAAATTATGAAACTATGATGACTAGAGGTAGATGATAGCCTAGACGTACAGCACCACCAGCTAATGATGCGCCGATCGCCATCGGCGACCCCGAGCACTTCAGTCCTCTCCTATGGATGCCCCATTGCAAGTACCGAGTATCTACCACTTCTCGTGAGGTACGTTGCTTCTTTGGTTAATTTTGAAGTTCCCGATGCGCCGCCTGTCTATACTACACATATGCCATCTCCACTCCAAGTGAACCAAGAGTGGGACTGTTATCGCCGGGTACTGTTCAATACTAGCTGGCATGCCTTCAACACCCCCGATGGACGTCCAGTGCAGTCGTCGATAAGTTTTTTTTGTTATAAGTCAAGTTAGTACAATTTTCTTCCTTCGTATAAATTTTTTTATGTTGTGCAGGGTCTGGCTGGCATGCCTCCACCACCATCGCCACTGCATTATGAGGCTCTGCCACCACCACTGCATCATGAGCCTCCGTATTTTGACTCTATGAACCAAGACGGGCTGGTGTTTGGTCTGGAAGATTTGGGTGGACTGCCATCACCGCTGCAGTCACCGTCCATGTAGCCGGATGCTCAACGATATTCTATAAAGATGGCACACGATGGTGAGACTAACAGTAGCGGGTTACAGATGCAGCATGACTTTGCGACTGTACTGGCACGTCCATCTTCTCTACACTCCACCAGTTAGTATTTTGAGAGAGGAGGATGTCTGAAAAAGAAATATGCCAAATAAATTATAACACAAACTCACATGATATGTCGGCTCAAGAAACCCAAATATTTATCTTCAATTGCTTGCGGTACGTCCCAATGAAATAATGTCACAAATGGCTGCATTCCTACATTCATTTCCCACAAATTCAAAATTTATTTGGCAATACTTGTTGGATCGGAACATGGAAAGTGATCATCTAATTTCATCACCGTTGGATAATATTTCATTGATGAGATCATTGTAGAAGTTGATGCCTTCTTTGTTTATCCCACCACTTAGGCTCCCATCTGCAAATTATTAGTTGCATCATAGCCATGAAATGATTGACAAATATCTATCAATATTCTATATATATGTAGTCAAATAAATTATATTAACATCTTACCTATATTATTAGACAACTATATTAATTTGATTAATTCTTATTAAAATTAAAAATTAAAATTGCATTTTTTTTGTTCGCCACAAAATGAGGTATAACTTAATTAGAATTAATTTGTAATTCATCAATCGATTTGGAAAATTAACTGTGTTGATTGGGTCTGTAACGACCAAATTTAATATACCTACTAACTAGTAAAGATGAAGATCGAATCTAATTTTTATTTATTTCAACAAATTGTTGCGGTTGTAAAAAAAAATGATAATCAACAATATACGCAGTCATGAGCGGAACTAAAAAATCAAAATAGGAGGTGTTAAAATTTAAAAACAAAATGTTGTTGGTGGGATTTGAACCCAAGTTTTCTACAACTATAAAATAAACGCTAATCACTAGATCACGAGTAAATATGTGATATTTTATGAGGGGGCTAGACTATATAACTTTTTTTAAAAATAATAATTTTCAATTAAATTTCAATATATATAACTACAATTTTAAAATTATAGGGTAGCTTAGCACCCGTATGGGTGATTGTAACTACTAATAAATTACTTGGTAGAATCCTTGGCCAAGATATGGAAATCCTAAATGCATCCATTCCCATCTTCTTCAGGTTTTTTATACCCTCCTGTCATTAATATCAAACTTTAATATCATAACTCAGGAATCATAAAATTGTCTTAGAAAGGTCATTTTCCAAAACTATCAAATACCTTATAACGATGGTAGAAGTCGTTAGCTACATCACCGTTGCTTCCATCTGCTATCTTATCTACATAAATATATCACAATAAATTACAAATCGCTGTTTTCAAATAAATCTTGACTATAAAAAACAACAATTTTCAATAAATCTAAAAAATAATAAAAAAATTTCAAAAAATGTAAATTTGGTCTCCAAGCATATTTTAACATGGAGATCATATTGAACTGTTCGAATCGACTGTTTGAACTTTAAAAACAAAGATATAAAATATGAGGCATGAATGAAGTATGAGGAGAAGAGGCATTGGAACCCTCCTCATATATATATATAAAGAGAGAGAGAGAGAGAGAGGGGGTTAGCTAATATCAAATCAGTTATTTCTGAGGTCCTGTGCAACCAAGTCGTTTTTTAATTTTCAGAGTCTAAAAAGTCGATTCAAACCGTTAGATGTGATTTCTACATTAAAATATGCTTGGAGACCAAATTTTACATTTTTTGAATTTTTTTTTACTATTTATTAAGCCACTTTGAAAATCGCTAATCCAATAGTGGCTTCTAGTTTTACTGTTTGGTTAAGCCACCGTCGAATCATCGATTTTTAAAATAGCTTAATAAATAGTAAAAAAATTTCAAAAAATGTAAAATTTGGTCTCCAAGCACATTTTAATGTAGAGATCATATCTAACGGTTTGGATCGACTATTTGAAAATTGAAAAACGACTTGATTGCATAAGACCTTAGGAACAATTGATTTGATATTAGCCAAACTCTCTCTCTCTCTCTCTCTCTCTATATATATATATATAGAGAGAGAGAGAGATAGGAGTTGCCTAATATGCAATCGATTGTTCCTGAGTTTCCGTACAACCGAGTCGTTTTTTTTTATTTTCAAAGTCCAAATGGTCGATCTAAATCGTTAGATGTGATCTCTATACTAAAATGTACTTGGAGACCAAATTTTACAATTTTTTAAATTTTCTTACTATTTATTAAGACATTTTGAAAATCACTGATCCAATGGTGAATTCTGTTTTTACTATTTGGTTAAGCCACTGTTGAATCAGTAATTTTCAAAGTGGCTTAGTAAATAGTAAAAAAATTCTAAAAAATGTAAAATTTAGTTTCCAAGTATATTTTAATATAAGATCACATCTAACGGTTTAGATCGACTGTTTGGACTTTGAAAATCGGAAAACAACTTGATTGCATAGAAGCTCAAGAATGATCGATTGTATATTAGCCAACCCCTCTCTCTCTCTCTTTACACACACATATAATTTCGCACTTAATTGTGGGTAAATAATTAATATGCGCATTGCACATTGGAGAGTGGAGAGAGGAAGAAGCAAAGAGGTTGAGATATATACATAACATACCTGGGTGTAAGTGGGTGAAGGTATCCCAAATGCTAGGCCCTTTGCCATCTTCTCTAGGAGCCCCTTCATACTATTTATTAATTACACAACAAAATCAAAATCAATTAATTGCAAGAGAATTAAATTGATATATAGGAAATTAATTAAGGAGGGGAAATACCTGGTAAGCAGAAGTTGCAGTGCCAAACACAAATCCAGGTGGAAAGCTGCTTCTGTTAAAGGAACTACAAGCGCCATTCTCTAACAAAGCAACCAAAACAATCAGAGAAAGAATATAAATATAACTGTTTCTGTTTGGAATTGGAATTGGATGTATAAAAGCCATGTCTGATGTCTGGGCAACTAGTTTTGCTTCTTCTTCAATTCCCTCTCACTTCCAAAATTAAAAGAAGGCTTACTTTAATTTATAGAGATTATAAAGACAAGTCAAGTCAGCACTCAGAGAAGTATCTGATTTTTTTATTAATACCAAAAAAATAAGCAATTATACTAGTGTTGACCAAATGGTCCGGTCCGGTTCAAATTCGGGCGGTTCACGGTTCCGCATGGGTCACGGTTTTCACAGTCCAAGGTTCTACACGGTTCGGTTCCGGCTGTTTTAACTTGAAATAGTTGACTCAAAACCTTGCTAGAACCATGATCCAAATTCACATGGTCCAGTCCAGTCTAGCTAGGTCTACGGTTGTTGTTGTTGTTGTTTTTTTTTTTTTTATACACCCCGGTAAGGAAGCTGTTTTTTTCAATAAAACGGTTTTTTTTTTTTTTTTTTTTAAACCTTGCTAGAGAGGAAATTTCCAGAAACGGTTCTGTTTTTTTTTTTTTTTTTAACTTTCTGTTTTGCATTTATTCACAAAATTTCCAGAAAGATACATGATAACAGTTTGCAAGATGAAATTTGAAATTTAAAATACTAGATTCACAAAATTTGACCAATTATGCAAGATGAAAATAGGTATGTGCTTGGTGCAAAATTTTCAGAAACTGCTTGGTGCGTAATAATCCAAAATTTGACCAATTATTATTAACCAATTATGCACATGAAATTTCCAGAAACTTTTGTATTAACATATCTAAATTTAAGAATTTCTGTTTTTTTAATAAAATTTTATTTTTTTAAATGGGATTAAAATTTGTAATAATTGAATTTTAGTATATGTAAAAGAAAGTAAAAAATAAATCTAACATGACATATTATCTCGGTTTAAGTCCGGTTCTACACGGATTAGGTCCAGTCCAGTCCGGTTTTGTCACGGTTCCGGTTTCCACGGTTCACCGGTCTAGTAGGGTCCGGTTTAGTTCGGTTCTAGTCCAAATTATTAGCTAAAAATCTTCCTAGAACCTTAAATTGTAGTGGTCCGGTCCGGTCCTGTTTTGAACCTCGGTTCGATTCGGTACGGTTGCGGTCCACGGTTCTCACGGTCCGGTTCTTGAACCCCCGGTTTTTTTCAAAACACTAAATTATACCCTTGGGGCTGAAATTTTTTTATAAATGCCCCAACCGCTCAGTTGGAGCGGTTTAGTCCTAGCATCAGACTGCCCAGTATTCGAGCGGTCAAATTCAATCTTTTTTTTTTTTTTACTGAACTGCCCAATTGGGGGGCAATTAGCTACAGTAATTTTTTTAAGATTTTAATATTTTAATCTAAAAATGGAAAAATGGAAAATATTCAATCTTACACTATGTCCTCAATATATTATTTTTATCGAACCGTCCAGCCGTGGGGCAGTCAGCTACAGCTACAGTATCTTTTTTTAAGATCTTAATATTTTCATCTAAATTTTTTTAATCTTACACTATGTTTGTAGCAAACAAAAATGTTTAATCTTACATTATGTCCTCAATTTTCTTCACCAACTTCATAGGCCAAAATAAAAATTTATAACAAGCGTAGGGTCTTAATTATTTATTATTTTATTTATTATGTGCTCTAGGATAAAAAATGCAAATAACATTTTCAACAATATATTGTATAAAAATAGTAACTAGAATTCTAAAATTAAAAACTATTTGTTTTTATTATTTTTGTAATTAGAGGTTTTGTCCCAAATAAAGTAAGAAAATGATTTGTTTATGTAGCACATTATTCCTTCGAATAGTCTGCAACAATTTTAAATTATTTAAGAATCTCTATGCCCAAAAAATATTTACAAGTATATTAATATGTGCGCATCATGTGTCGTGAAAAGATTAACTAATTAATTGTTTTTTACTTCATTTAATCAATGAATATTACTTTCTTAATTTATGTTGTAACATACAAATTTATTAAATGGAAAGATGTACAAATAATGTTTTCATCTATACCGCATATTAAGTATTAAACGGTCAAAATCATGCTATTTTACTATTATATAATATCGAAACCAATGTATATTCTTAAACACTTTTCATTTTTGTTTGCAAAACAAATATTGAGGACATAGTGTAAGATTGAACATTTTTGTTTGCTATAAAATTGAACGTTTTTCATTTCTCATTTTTAGATTAAAATATTAATATCTTAGAAAAAAGTTATTGTAGCTGACCGGTCCCCAACTAGACAGTTCGGTAAAAAATAAAATAAATAAAACTTGAATCTGACCGCCCAAATGCTGGACGGTCTAGTACTGGGACTAAACTGCCCACCAATTGAGCGGTTGGGGCATTTATAAAAAAAAAAATTTAGTCACGAGGGGATATTTGCTACATTTTTTTTGGTATTAATAAAAAAATCGGGAGAAGTATTCATTGTACGAGGAATTTACAGAAATACCCGTCCGGATTAAGTGAAGCATCCCTATATAATATATTAATGTACAAGTTATATTCCCCTCAAAAAAAAAATGTACGAGTTATATTTTGTACTTTCAAAAGATAATTAATAATATTAATAAGTGTTCGGATAAAATTTCATATAAAGGATTGGATAAAAAATTGTCAAATAATATAACCAAGAAAAAATTACTGAAATTATGGAGGTTATTCGTGAGGCTTAAAATAAAAAAAAATGTGAAATTGAATAACCGTCAAAGAATTGGGTCTGTTTTTTTATTTTATAAAAAAAGGGGTGGATCTCAAAATATTGAAAATGTGATTAAACCACTCTTATAATTTTAAAATTTTAGTTATTTATATTGAAATTTACTTAAATTTTAGTTTTTTCAGATTTACTTGAATGAGATTTGAATTTAAGATTTCTCTTCAATAATAATCCAGGTTTTTTTTAATAACCAAATAAAAATATTAAATATTATTAATAACCAAATTTAAAAAAAAAATTCACACATAACCAAACCGCCCCCCGTGGGGCGGTCTACTGTTATGACCAAACTGCCCCCCCCCCCCCCCCCGGGGCGGTCTACCCTTCAGACCAAACCACCCCCAGGGGGCGGTCTACTTTTTTTTTTTTTTTTTTTATATTTTTTATAAAATCCCCTCCCCTCCCCATCCCCAAACCCTACCCACCCACCCCTCTCACTTCCGTGGCCCCTCGGAAACCGCCCCAAAACCCATTTTTCGCCCCGAACGCGATATTTCACACCTCTCTCGCATTCCCGATCCCTCTCTCTCTCTACCGCCCTCTCCCTCTCTCTCTCTCTCTACCTGCCGGCCTCTCTCTCTCTCTAACTCGAGCCATCGCCGCGATCGCCATCGCCACATCATCCGACCGCTATCGGGTATTACATTTAATATTTAAACTAGTTTTTGTTAGAAATTGATCGAATTGCGGGGGTTGTTTGAAATTGTTCGAAATTGCGGGATTTATATGAAATTGTTAGAAATTGCGGATTTGCTTGAAATTACAAATCGTGGGATTTGTTTGAAATTGTTAGAAACTACGAGTGATTGAATTTGGTAAAATTGATTGCAATTGTTTAGGGTTGTTAGAAATAGTTAGAAATGTTTGAAAATTGTTATAAATTTTTAGAAAATGATCGAATTAGGGGATTTGTTTGTAATTATTTGAAATTGCGGGATTTGCTTGAAATGATTTAGAAATCGCAGGATTTGTTAAAAATGATTAGAAATTACGGGTGATTGGACTTGTCAGATTGCATGGCGTTAAAATTGCATGAATTGTTAGAAATTATGAGTTTGAGATTGTTATAAATTGTTATAAATTGTTTGGAATTGTTAGAAGTTGGTTTGGTTGAAATTAAATTTTATAATTTTATTGAGATTGTTAGGAGTTGGTTTATAATTTGATTGAAATTGTTGCAAATTGTGTACCTGAAACAAGGTTTTAAATTTTATTTTTAAATAAATCGGGAATTAGTGTGATTTTAATTACATTTTAAAAATGATTTAGAAAAACTAAAATTATCTAACTGCAGGATGGTCACCCTATATGGTGTGCTGAACCCATTTTCACTTCGGCAGACTTTGTCCTCACCGCCACCGGTGTAGAGGATCTCACCGGAGCCACACCATCAATGCCACCCCCCAGGCCAACACGACCACGAGGTGAGTGGCAGTGGGGGCACATCAGCCCATTGATGCTTGGGAGGCTGCTATGTTCGAGACACAGCCCCCGAGCACGTATACTGGGGATTGGGAGACCGACCCATGGGAGACGGGTCCAGCGCAGGCTACTCAGTATGATCCATGGGCCGATTCATACCGACGATCCACGGGCACAATGCAGGAGGACATGCATGTGGATTATTCTGATGACGAGGATATGCATGTGGATCATTCTGATGACGAGGATCCTCCAGAACCATAGAGGAGACGTGTGCAGCCGCGGAGAGCGTGCGGGCCACCTTCCAGATTGTCATTGTCCGGTTGTCGTCCTCGCTAGTTTTTTATATTTCATATTGTAGACCTGACAGTAGTATTTTTATATTTTGGTTTCTATATTTTATGTCGATCAGACGTTCACTTATGTTTTCGTTTCTATATTTTATGTTGATCAGACGTTATTTGGTTATTTTGTTCACTTATGTTTTCGACTATTCACTTGACATAACAAATCATAAAATCCATTGTATTCAAAATATAAACAATAAATAAATAAAAAATAACAACATACAAATATATACAAAAATACAAACAATAAATACCAAATATAAAAAAGTGTAAACAATAAATCCGAAAATACAACAGACAATAAATACAAAAAATTCAATAAAAAAATAAAAAATTCAGACCGCCCCTCCGGGAGGTGATTTGGTCTTAAGGGTAGACCGATCCCACGGGGGGCGGTTTGGTCTGTAGAGTAGATCGCCCCACCGGGGGGGGGGGTTGGTTACCCATGAAATATTTTTTAAAAACCGATTATTAATAATATTTAGTATTTGTTTGGTTATTAAAAAAAATCTGGAATAATAATCAAATGTTTACGTGTAGTATACTGATTAAAATTCTATTTTATAATTGAGAAATTTTAAATTCAAATTCCATTCACATGTATTTTAATTTCTAACTCTAAAATTCAAGTTTTTTTTTTTTTGCATTAATCATGCCCGTAGGCCAAAAGAGTACATCATTACTTCACTCACTCCAGAAATTTGAAAAAACACCCGAGACTCTAAAAAGACAGACATTGTGATATAACATTTAATTAAAACAAAACCCAATCACCCCAAGCTGATAGGCTGTCATCTTTGTCCTGCCGTGCTTACTGCTTTGCCAAGGAGTCCGCCAAATCATTTTGGTGTCTCTGCACATAAACGCACTTGTATGATTGATTATGTTTAAGTCTCTCTCTTCCATATTTCGTAAACCTCCGAGAAAATCCGCCAATCTACCTCCGTGGGCGGCTGCAAGTCAACACATCCCCTAACCAGTGATTTGTGCGTAGGCCGGGTTATGTCGCTTTCCAACAGAGAATTTCTTTCTCTATTTATTCATTTCATTTATATATCCATCTCCTACGGAGGATTCTCGCGCAAGAAATACATGATTTCTTAGTCCACTGATAGAAAATAAAAAAATTAGAAAATGAAGCATGATAACAACATTTCGAAGAAATTGTATTCATTTTACTTGAGATCGGGTTGACAACTCGGTTTGCGTATGCTACACGGCTAAACAGATTAGGTCATGTGAAAATTGAAAAATAACTTAAGATCAAGTTGTCAATTCGGTCTATTGTAAAAAAAAAGGTCCAGACTGAGTTGCAACTCGGTTTTTATGGTTTTTGTAAAAATCCAAGCAATTATATTGGTTCTCTAAATTTAATTTTTCTAATTATAGTTTATAAAAAAAAATTCCAAACCCAATAGCTGAAAAAAAGAAGACAAGGCACGAACTAATTGGGAACCACCAATTAACTATGGCAGTTCATGTAAAAGTACGTTTGTACCAGTACACATAAAAGGCACTGGTACCAGTGTCAAAACAGATTCAAATAGGATATTAAGTATTAAGTTCCTACCAGTGTCAAGGTAGTAGCTTTGATAGTGAATTAATTGAGCAACCAACTTGGATTTGTATTTAGTGTGGCAAGAAAATGAGATTCTAATGAAGGCATAATAGGAACTTGAGATTTGGCATGGCCTTACCTTTATGTTTTGATAAGTAAAAAAATTGTAAACTCTCTTACACTGAATAACACCACTTACTTTTTCATTTCAAATTCACTTTGTTGCGTATCCAAAAAAAAATATGCAGTTGCTAAAGTGCTTATTAATGAATTAGGAATAAATTAGCTTCTAATCAGCATAACACAAAAATAATGAGAAAGTGCAAAAGATACGTGGTTAAGTAACGCTCAAATTTCAAAATGGAACAATTTTGAAAATGAAGCAAGGATTTCAGTTTTCTGAGAATACTCAATAGCAGCACAGAGAAGTTAGTGTATTGTAAACTCTCTTGCACTGAATAACACCATCTACTTTTTCATTTCAAATTCATTTTGTTGCGCATCCAAGAAAATATGCAGTTGCTAAAGTGCTTATTATTGAATGAGGAATAGATTAGCTCCTAATCAGCATAACACAAAAATGATGAGAAAGTACAAAAGATACGTGGAAAATCAAACCTAACACGGTCATGTATGAATATTGATGAAATGTTTTAAAGTTTGCTTAGTAACCTCAAGTTGTTCTGTTGTAACTAATGTGAAATTGAAACCTGATAAGCATACAAAGGGGAGTAGATTACAAACCTGAAACTTTGCAATCAAGGAAAGAAATAGTTCAGGCAAGCGCAACAACTCCAGCTGCAAATCCGAAATTGAAATTAAATCAAAACAAAAAATAAAAAATTCAAATGCTGAAACACACTAACAAAGTCATTCATGAATTTTGATGAATTGAGTTTTCTATCTTGAAAGAAACAATTTTTAGTTAAGAATGGTACATTATTTGGCTTAATGTCCATATTTGAAACGGGTAATAAAAAAAGGAACTACATTAATTTGTAAAATCTTACACAATAAAATTGAATCAGAACCATAAAAAATAATGATAAAGTGCAAAAGATACAGGAAAAAACAAACCTAATAGGGTCATGTATGAATATTGATGAAGTGTATTTTTGCTTAGTAATGCTGAAATTTTTCTATTGTAACTAACACGACATTGAAAACTAATAAATTAATATAGAAAAAAAGGTGTAAATTACAAGCCTGAAACTTTGCAATTCAGAAAAGAAACAGTTGAACCAAGCGCAACAACTCCAGCTGCAAATTTGAAATTGAAAAAAAAGTCAAAAGAAAGAACCAAAAATGGATTATCACATGTAATATGAACTCTCTTGCACTGGATAACACCATCTACTTTTTTTTATTTCAAATTCATTCTATTGCACATTCAAAATATATATACACAGTTGCTAAACAACCCTTTACTAAATTAGGAAAGGATTAGGTCCTAATTAGCATGACACAAAAATTATAAGAAAGTGCAAAAGATACATGGAAAAATCAAACCTAAAATGGTTATGTATGAATATTAACATGTAAACTAACCATTCGTGAAGTAAATCGGTTTTAATAATTTAAATTTATTGTTTAAAATCAATTCGATAGAATTTAAAGTCAACACTAAGAAAAACTTGGTGAGCATAAAAACACCCTACTTCTACTCGAATTAAAAAAGCAAGAAACAAATCAAATTGTAAAACAGATCGCACTACTAGAATATGAGTTTATTGCAAGGGCAGAACTAGTTTTTTGCAAGGGGAGGACAGTCCTTGCAAAAGAAATGACATTTCTGACTTTTTGCAAGGGTACGCCCTTGCAATTGTTTTGCATGGAACTGTGGGATGTACAATCATGCAAATAATATCTTCCTCCCCTTGCAAATACAATATGAAAGTCAGATATTATAATTAATTCGAAGTCCATGCAACAACTCAACCTCTTGCCCTTGCAAATACTTAGACACATATTAAATATTGTATTTTATTAAGGCTCCATGCAAATACCTAACTCCGTGCCCTTGCAAATAGTTAATCACCCATTTATATTATATTTTATTGAAGGTCCTTGTAAATACATTTCTATTTATTTGATTTCTCCTTTTGACAATTTAATTTATCATAAATTTTGAATTGAACATGATTTTCATATTCCCATTTAAATAGCACAATTTGGTCCGAAATAAAAGATACAATTACAGTAGCTATATAATTAACACTAGTGGAAAATATACAAATAGGATCAGTGAAATCAAGATACAATTACAGTAGCTTTTTTTGCAAAACCAATATTAGTGAATCCAGATATATGATGTACTATTGATATCTAAAAAAAAATACTAAAATCTCATACCGGATGGCCCATTTCATTTACCAATATAATTATACATGAGTAGTTCTTACTAATAACACAACTAGCATTTTAATGCTTATATACAGCAGTACATTTTTATTACAGTCTATACTAACTAAAATTTGAGACTTCAAATGTGACTCCATTTTTCAATCTACCTCCAGCTCTGTTACCACTTGTACCACCTCAAAACCACTTTCTCCATCATCCTGCGCAGTCCCAGGTGACAAGCTCTGTAAGAGTATCAAAGCTAAGTGTTCAAATGTTTACATAAAGAAAAGAAAAAGGTACCCATGTAGAAGAATGCACATTGTTAGAATGGGTGTCCTGTGGCAACCTAGACTCATAACCAGTTCTGTAGTTGATGGGTCTAGGTTCAGTTTTATCAAAATATACATATTGGTAAATACACACACACACACACACACACCACACATAAATGTACTGTAGACAAGATGGTGAGATAAAAACATAGCAGCAAAATCACTCTTACAAGCATACTTGACTCGTTTATTATTCTCAGTTTTACCCTTTAGTATTTCTCAAAAATTGAATTTCATCTGAGGACTGCATAATAGCCATAAAACACCATCTGACAAGGCAATGACATATGGGTGAACTTGATTTAACTATTCTTTGAGTTTTCATGAATAAATTGAACTATATGTGACTAAAATAAAAGCAAGGTTTAAGATTTTATAATGGGATCTCTCATGAGGGGCCAAACATATTAGATCAGTATACATAGCCATGAATTGTAGACTGACACCAAGTTACATTTAAACCCTCCATACTCAGCTATCACCTGCATCAAGTAACCATTTGCATTTACAAGAATAAGAAGAAAAGGATTGCTAAATAACAAAATTTTATTCAATTGAACTATATGTTATAAGTGAGATCAAGCCGTATTGAGAAATGAAATTAGATGATTGGGAATTCTGCTAGTTATTGTTGCACGCATACAAACTAACAGCAAAAATTATCAGACAGAGCATTGGTACTGGTATCTAACCCTACAAACTTAACCTTGTTATCTCAACTCCTAAGAATACATAACTTTAGTCCTACCAATCTATCTTATTTCTTTATCCCGTTCTCTAAAGCTCGATGCCTAATAATTTATCAAATGAAAAAGTAACATAGATGGAAAGTGGAAAAATCAGGAAAATTTCTTTAATCCAGTGAAGAGTGTGTACATGCCACTCTAAATAATTACTGGAATTTGGTAATTGCATTGAGAATTATCATTCCACTTGGTACCCAATCCTTCATTAACAAACAATTCGAATTTGGTAGAGAACCGGTTTTCCCCAAATTACAACCCTAGATTAAACAATTTCCCCTCAAAATTAACAAACAATGCATACCAGTTTATCTCCGATCGATAGAGAGTGGAGTGAGGTTAGGGTTTATCTCCGATCGATTGAGAAGAGTGCGGCGTTAGAGTTTATCTCCGAAGATTTGATAGAGAAAGGCTTGGCGTTGGTCGATCGATCTGGAAGAGAGGATGCGCTGAAATGAAAATTTTGGAGGGTGGGACTGATTGTCAGAGACAATAGAAAGGCGCTGAAATGAAAAGTTTGGAGGGAGAGCTGAAAAAAAAAACCTAAAGTACGGCAGGGAAGAAATTTGGAGAGTCCTCTTAAACGGGTGCGTATCCTCTGAGATATCTCAATTTTTGCGTGACCGACGTGTCCGGTGCCTATTCGGGTGAATGTAGGGGGCCAGTATTATTTGAGCCTTGAGATTCGTGCAGAACATATTTGAACGCTTGAGATATTCCAAAAAGTCACACAAAGTTTGAGATATCTCAGAGGATACAAATTCCTCTTAAAATGAATTGGGATCCATCGGTCACTGCATAAATCCACATAAAAATATAACTAGAATTGTTAAATGGAGACATCCATTGATAATCAGGATGGCACATTTTTAATTGAACGGTTCAGATTTACAAATGTTTATAACCCTTCGATGTTTCGATATTCCGTCGACTTAATGGATAGGTAAATAAAAATAAAATTTCATCAAAATTTGCTGCAGGAATATATATGCAGTGCTCTTTAATTTCAACGGTTCCGATCGACCAACGGACGACATGTTTACGTGCACCTTCATTAACTCATCAAGCAAGAGTATATATTTCAAAACATACACTCTTGCTTGGTGAGTTAATGAAGGCGCACGTAAACACGTCGTCCGTTGGTCGATCGGAACCGTTGAAATTAAAGAGCACTGCATATATATTCCTGCAGCAAATTTTGATGAAGTTTTATTTTTATTTACCTATCCATCAAGTCGACAGAATATCGAAACATCGAAGGATTATGAACACTTTGCGTTGGATCGAAGCTCAGACATAATAAAACTTCTGAATATTTATGTTGGTTACGTTCAATATTTTCCCTTGATCATTTTAAAACAAATATGCAATCATTTCATTACAGATCGATCGTTGATTGCTCGCATGAAAATGAATGGTTCGCAGATAGAAGTTGTGAATAATTTGGCCATAGAAGATGTGAATAAAATTAACAATTATAAGTATGATTTGGCCATAGAAGATATGAATAATTTTATTTATTTATTTGAACTTTTTTTATATTATTTGTTATATATCACGTAATTAGAAAAATCAAACTTCTAAGTCATCCGATAGATAATGAATGGTCTTGATGTTTTCATTTTAGATATTGTAAGTAGGGAGTCTATATTCTCCAAGGTAACATAATATTTCTGTTTAGATCCAACCCTATGCGATGAGCAAGATCCCTCAATATTCGTGTAGAATGATGATTAGACGGGTCCGATCTAAACACAAAAATTATGTTACCTTAGATTTTATGAATTTTCCCATACAATACAAACTTTACTATTTTTACTCTCTGAACTTAATGAGATTTCTCTCCTCCTCTCCTACATGTTCTCTCCGTAAAAACCGAGCTTGAGCGCCAAAACCCTAATTTTTTCGCTTTCCTCCGTTAATTCCCTCCCAAAATTTCACCCATTCCCTCTCAAACTTTTAGAAATTTTTGGTTCCCTCCAGCATACAACCCAAAACCCTCACTCCCAAATCGCCCCGCTCAGCCTCGTCTCGCTACATTTCTTCTGCTCTCAGCGCGCCACACCAAAACCTAACCCTCGCCTCCCTTCCGACCCAAACCTAACCCTCGCCTCCGCTTCTCTATACATTTTCTTTTTACATTTGACTTGTTATTTTAGTTAGGTTGAACTTCAACAATGACATACAGAGATTTGTTGAGCAAGCATTTGGTACAGGTGAAAAAAACTACTCAACCCAAGTGTTTTTTGTTGCAAGGGTTTCAACTATCAAACTTAAATTTCAGTACTGTTTTGGCTAGGGTGGATTAATAACAATACTTCTATGAATTGGTTGCGGCTTCGGGAGGTTGTCGACTTGAAAGGCGAGCTTCTAGAGGAGGCCGTCGAGAGAAGAGCTCAATCTGCCACAAATCGCTAGCAGGTACTGTTAATTGATTATTCTTTGTTTTAATTTTTGGTTATTCGTTTTTGAAATTTTTAATGTGTAGTTGTGTCGAAGTTTAAGTTGAAACAAATAATTGTTGGTGCTGGTATAGTGCTGACTCTGTACACTAATAATTGCCAGGTCCAAGTTAGCCAATTTTAATCCCCTACTCCAATTGTCCAATGCCTAATTATTGATTGGATTGCATTTATAAATACTAGAAAATGATTGGGTTTGCATAGATGGGTATCAGGGAAAATTGGGACCAGTAAAACACCACGAAAAAAGGAGAGAACGCTATCTCATTTTCAACACTTATCTTAATTTTTGTCTCTTAGATATTTTGTTCTTATAATAAAAAGGACAAAAAGTTAGGCATATCTCCTTATTTCCTTTAAGTTGATCCTTATTGTATCTCAATTTCTTTTTGACAAATATGCATCCGACGACTGTATTTGTGAATTTGTTTATTGTTTATACTTTGTAGCATGGCAAAGATGCTTGAGAAGTACCAGAAGTCCAGCTACAGTTGACCATATCAAATTGTAATAAAAAGCCAAGATGATGAGGTAAATATTGAAGATAAAAATGTTCAGAAGTGCAATGCAATTTTGAACTAACTTTTGGTACCCTTCTAATTAATAAAATGCTCGAACTGTAATGGCAGCTCGATTTGCTGAAAATTGTGAAATTTTGGTTAAGTTAGGTTCAGTACTTATGCTTGTATTTAAATTGTGAAATTCTGTCAACTGGATAGTGTGAAAGAGCTGTTTATATCAGTGATATACTGACTAGATTGTCTAAATGGTTTGGTCTGTTGTAGCTTAGTGCGTTCGTGATTGGTAAATACACAATTAAATTAAATGGTAAATCTGAAGTTCTAAACTAACCAAATGAAAACTTTGTGGATCTCTTGTAATTGTATTTCTAATTTTTATCTGTACATATCATACAAAAATATTTATTTTCTACTTTCTGACAAATTATTGTTAAATATACAGGTATGATGTTGTATTCAGCATCCTAGCCAATCAATACTTCTCATTTTTTAACATATTTAATTTGTTTTCAATTTTAAGATGGAGCTAGTGAGAACAAAAAGCACAAAAAAAGGGAGCAACAAAGAAGCCAGAAAAATGACTTTGAAAATCTACTGTACTGCCACATGTAAGCAAATCCCATCATTTATTAAAAATGACTTTAGCTATTGTGATTCATTTATTATCTTTGATTTTTTAGCAAATCCCATCATTTTTAGCTATTGCACTGTCACATGTAAGCAACTCCAATAGGTTTTTTTTTATCTATTGCATTTTAATCTAAATTGCTTCAAAACTTATCAGATATTGGTCACATGTTGTTTACTGCAAAAGTTGCCATGTGGTGCTCAGAGCAATGAAGGCCATGAAGGTTTCTCTATAAGTCGTCTCAGTGGCACTAATTGGTATTTTGCTGCTGCAAATCTTAGCACAATCTAAAAAATAGCAGAGACTTTCATTGCTGGTATTGTGAATATTACGGATTTCAATGTGTAATTCTTTTTTGACATGCCATTTAGTACTTTTGTTATTTTGTAATACTTTTTGGTATTTTGGTACAATATATGATAATTATATTTGTTGATGAATGTTTATTATATGTTTTTCTATATATTTCAATGTGTGTAATAGTCTGGTTCAATGGGAAATTTAAATATTTTTGGCTTGGTACCGGGTTGGTACCAGATTAGTATAGGATGATTGTAGAACTAGGAGATTCGAATATTGCAAATATTATGGTCATTATTTGTGTTGGTATATACATGCAAATGTTAAGAACTATGGAGCATGCAAAAAGTAATACTGTTAGCCTTGCAAATAGTCTGGCGGGACCCACATGTGTTAGCCTTGCATATACTCAAGTAGGACCCACATTCCCTAGCCTTGTAAATAGTGAGGTGGGATCCATGTCTGCTCCCTTGCAAATAACTAGATGGGTCCCACGCTGTCTCCCCTTGCAAATGCTAAAAACATGGTCAACTTTCAAATTATTTGTAAGGGCAGCTGTTGCAAGGATAAGCGCATGCAAAAAGTCAGATTTGAGTAATTGCAAGGGTAGTCCTTGCAAATGCTAGTATTTGTGAGGAAGGCAGTTGCAAGGGTATGCGCATGCAAAAGTCCTTTTCGGCTTGTTGCAAGGGAACTCCCTTGCAACAAGCCATTTTTCTGCCCTTGCAATAACTTCATATTCTAGTAGTGTCGTATGTACCGAATGGATATGTTCTTATGGGCTTCGATCTACAAATTTAAACCTTCATGTAGGCCTAATAAATGGATTTCCGTTATTTAAAATTTTAAAGTTTCAATTGGTAATTAATTTCTTACTTTTGAGACAAATAGAATCAAATTTTCAACTTTACTTTATCAATGATTCCATGAGCTAGCTAGATTTCAAATCTGTAACTTCTCACACGAAAGATCTTGCCTTAGCTATTAGATTAAAAGCTTGTTTTCAATATGAATTGATAACTAGCCATATTCAATTCTATATCAAAAACAAATATATTTGTATCCACCAAAGAATTATCAATATTCATATGATCATATCCGTCCCAGCTAATATCAATATTCATATTATAAATACTTCATTCAGGGCATGATCACAACAGGCGCTAATCCAAGCCTCTTGGTTCGGTCCAAACTGCAAATTTCACAACCAGTGAACCGGACCTGAACCAGCCGACTGTCCTGTTTTGCATATTCTGAATTGCATGAGGCACTGATTTTGCTCAGTATAATAATATATCATTCTAATCCTTGCTATGTTTCTACCTAATGAGACACAGCCTTAATTATAAATTATAATTATGTGTACTATCTGGTCATATTGCATACGAGTACTCAAATTTATCAAGAATGGAATTTTGTAATGCTGGTATGTTATGATTTCCAAATTCAGAAAATTTTGGCTGTCTTTCAGGACAAATAGTGCCTGATCAAATATAATCCTTGATATCATGATATTTCAACCAGTGTATTTAGGAGGATATGTGCATAAATTGCAAGTTTTCTAAGAAGACCGGTATTTGTAAAATTCTATCTATAAATCTACAAATTCTTAGTTTAAGATTATACAACGTAATTTGTACATTTCATGGTGGGTACCATTATTTGTACAATAAAATTGGTTGAATAACTAAAGGAAAAACTTTTCTCTGTAACAATTTATGCAAATAGTTATAGGCCATTTCCATTTTGGTCTAGACATTAATTGCTTTTAATTTTATTGACAGTGAAAACAGCAAATACCAGTATAATAGAAACAAAAATTGCATAAGGGCAAAATAAAGAACAGCACTACATTAGGACAACTAAATTATGAATTTGCAGAATATATATTATCAATTCTCATTACAATTTAACTGAAAAAAATGAACAATCATATATAATAGAAAACAAACTCGCGTGGCAACTCGTTATTCCAACAAACATCGTTGAAGATTTTATTAGAAACTGAACAATTCAAAATATAGTTTTAAGTTTTTAGGAACATGCTGAACCAAACTGCAGATTTCTTCGGATATCTTGTGAGATTGTTGTTGTAATCGACGAAATAAAGACCATACCGGTTGGTATAGCCGCTTGCCCATTCAAAGTTATCCATGAAAGACCATGCAAAATAGCCTCTCACATTCACACCATGTCTGTTCATAATTAATACAAAATATATATAGATATATTAGAGGAACCGTTACTAATTCATTTTACAAGGCTAAATATTACCTCTCTGAATTAATTAACTGGCGAAATATTTCTTATTTTGTAAAATGTGGTTCTTTTCCCGGCTCCAGTGGAAACCAAAAAATAAAATAACAAATAAATAAATAAGCCAATAGATAAATAGTAGAAACAAAATGCAGATCTTGTCGTGGTATTAATTTCTGTTATTCTATGGAATTTGGACTTGCTAACATGAATTTCGTACAAAAACCGATATATTAACCAGTTTTCCAATGAAAATAAATCTAATAAAATAAGAGTGAGGGTATGGTACTATATATGCAAAGATTGCCAAGTAATGATCACAAAAATGACGTACTTAATTGCACTACGCAATGCCAGGAGATGATTACGGTGGTACGATAACCTGATTATATCATTCAAGGCTTCCTTCAACGGTAAGCTGTTGTTATTGAGCTCGTTCACACCTAGAAATAATTAATTATAATGGCAATGCATCACTGTAAGGTAACTATTTAAAGGGCTGTAGTAAAAATTGACACTAGCAAAAGAAGATGAGAAAGAAAGGAACTGTAATAATTAATAGTACAGGGAGAATTTCATGTATATTTCTCAAGAACTTTGGAAATTGGAAGTATGTATTTTCCTCCTCTAAAATTCATAATATTACATTTGCCCTTCTAAATATCATATTGGCCGGTTTCTGAAAGGCAAATGTGTCATTTTGTAACTTTTATGCTTACATAAGTATATACCTATATATGCGTCAGAGGTAGAAAAATGGGTATTTTATAAATTTAAAATGAGTTTGAATAGAAAAGACAATAAAATGGATAAATTTGTGAGTTTTGAAAATTTAGAAAGGTAAATATGATATTATGAATTTTAGAGAGGGATATACGTAATTTCAAAGTTTTTGAGGGGTCTACATGAAATTTCCCCCTATATCAGAATATCAGATTGCACGACGTACCATTTTCAGTGATATAAGTGACAGGATCCTTGTAGTTGGCCTTGGTATAAAGCATTAAATCTTTTAACCCAGGGGGGTATATGTTAATCCAAGATGTCTTGAATGGCTGTATATATACAGAATAATGTTTTTAGTCAATATAAAAGACATCACAATAACTGGAAGATTTTCAAAATAATTAGTAATTTTTTTTAGAAAATCACATACCTTTGGTAATTCAATACCATTGCGCTCACCTGGCAAAAAGTACATAAAAGTGTGAAAGTCACTACAGTATATAATCCTGATTTCCTTTACATCCATCAAAGAGAAAAAAGTTTATTCAAGTGACTGTGATTTATTTAAACTACATGATGCCTTTCTTGTTTGCATTTTTCATGACAGAACAGAACAATTTTTCCGATATATGACTAAATAAGCACAAATTCAATTTAAATTTCAATTTATGAGTTAAATACTTTTAAACTGGCCAGATGATCATAATTACCACAAAAACTATATTTTCAACTTTTTTCAGACATATTCTTCAGGTTTTACTACTTTCAGGATTTTATATCTCATTTTCGAGTAATTTTGTCAATAATGAAGACAAATTAATTTTAAAAGTTCCAATTTATGAGTTAAATACCTTTGAACTGGCCTAAAGATCATAAATGATAACGAGGCTTAAATACAGATTTTTGCATTCAATTATTTTTATGACAAAAGGCACGTACCAGTAAGATTAGCCATAGAATCAGTGTTGTAACTCTGGTGCAGTAAATTGCTAGCCGGATTGCTAATGGAATAATAGGTAGCATAATAGTTTATACCAACAAAATCATATGATTCTTTCAGTGACTCAGATTGTTCATTTGTAAATTTTGGTAAACGAATTCCCAGTGACTTTGTCATGCTTACTGGGTAATCTCCATATGTTAAAGGATGCATAAACCTGCATATCACAAAGTATGAACTAATCAATATAACTATATATAGGAGTGAGGCTATCATACTATGTGTAGCGCACTTTGGCCCGTACTATGGATGTATATTCTTTTTTCAAGGTCAAAACGGTCAATCCGAACTGCTTGACATGATCTCCATTTGAAATGTGCTTGGACGCCAAATTTTACATTTTTTTTTATAATTTTTTACTATTTTTATATAGGTTTGAAAACCACTACTTTCGGATGGTTTAGAATCTTTAGGTCAAGTGATTTTGTACCTATTTAAAAGAAAGTAAAATATTCTAAAAAATAAATTTGGCCTTCATACTCGTTCGGATCGACTATAGTGGGACTAAAAAATGATGAACTAATAATAAATTCATAATAACTACAGGAGGACTAAAACCACGATTCAATTCTCAAAAATAACATCTAAAAGATAATAGGATGTACCGGGTCCTTTTAATCTAAAAAAAAATATAACAGGACTATACAAGATTAAAGAAATAGCCTCAGAGAAGAGATCATACCATCCATACATGAAATCCAAGCTACGTTTCGCAGCGAGAGTATCTGCTTCGGATGAAGAGTGAGGAAGAAACCAATGTGTAGCAAGTGTTATCCCAATTTTGCCCTTCACCATTTTATCTAAGTGCTAATTAATACACAATATCGAACTTTAAAACCCCATCATATATACGTGCAAAAGATCAACAGAAGTGTTGTTTTACTAATTACCTGATATTTTTCCTTGTAGAGCTTGACAGCGGCACTATGAGCAAGCAACATATTGTGACCGCAAATATAGGGCTCGGTTGATGAGTTGCCGGTGCTGCAATTGCCGGCTTCCCAGGGGGAGCATCGTCCCGGTGCCATTGTGCCGCTTGCATAACCCATTGTGCAAAATATAACAGGCTCATTGAACGTTATCCAGTGCTTCACCCTGTTACCAAATTCTTTGAAGCAAATATCGACGTAGTACACATAGTCTTTTCTGCAATGGATCGATCGTACATGCAAAAAATTACAAGTGCTGCCTAGCTATATGGATTTGTGAAATGGTGACTTACTGTCATACAATTTGGATGTTTGAGGAAGCTGTTTGTCAAACAAAAAATATGGAGGAATAATTAATTGTCATAACTTTAGTAGTATAAATACAAGTTAATCAGGACAACCACTAATTACAACTAGGATGACTAGAGGTAGAGGACAACTACTAATTACAAAAAAATGGAGGAATAATTAATTTTAATTAGCGTAATGTAGTATAAATTAGTATAATTTAGATTAATTAGTTTATTTATGCATAATTTAGTATAAATTAGGGTATAATTTAATATAGTTATATAACTTAGCAAAATTTGGTATAATTTAGTATAGTTATATAACTTGGCGTAATTTGGAATAATTTGCATAAAATAGTATAATTAGTATAAATTATCATATTTTAGTACAATTAGCTTGTTTTTATATTAATTAGTATAATTTTTCTTTTTAAGTATAACTAGCGTATTTTAACGTATTTCTCTGCATTTTAGCACATTTTTGCACACTTTAGCAAATTTTGGCACATTTTGGGCGCAATTTTGGCGCACTTTAGCGCATTTGAGCGTATTTTAGCACAATTTTTGCATATTTTATCGTATTTTAGCACCATTTTAGAGTATTTGGGCGTATTTAAGAGCAATTTGAGCGCATTCTAGAGCATTTGAGCGTTTTTATTGTATTTTAGCTCACTTTAGTGTATTTTAAAGTATTTTAGCGTATTTTAGCGCACTCTAAGACAACCTTAGCGCACTTTATCATAACTTTAGCATAACTAAGCATAATTTATGAAACTAGAATGACTAGAGGTAGAGGACAGCCCAAACATGCAGCACCACCAGCTGATGATGCGCCGATTGCCACCAGTGACCTCAAGAACTTCAGTCCTCTTCTATAGATGCCACATTGCGAGCACCGAGTATTTGCCGCTTCTCGTGAGGTACATTGGTTTTTGGCTAATTTTGAAGTTTAAATTTCGTTGTATACATTATGTAATATATTGTTTTGTTATTTTTCATTGCAGGACGAGTCGCTCATAGACGTCAAGTTGCGGCTCTCTTGGATGCCGTACTTCAAGGTGGTGGACCCATACCTCATCCGATTGGGACTATACCAGATTGTGTCCATACTGTGGAACACGACCTGCTACATCAATGCATCCCACATCGCAGGACTAGTGGAGCGATGGCGTCCCGAAATGTACACGTTCCACTTACCATTCGGTGAGATGACCGTGACGCTACAGGATGTCAGTGCCTTATGGGATTTGCCGATCAGGGGCGCCCCGTAGGTGGTGTATCTGACAGTAGACAGTTCGCAGATGACATCAATCGGTTGTTGGGGGCCGATCCGGCCGAATTACGAGCCAATCATGGGACGTCGAGTTTCCACATGAAGATGATAACGATGCGACTTCACTTCAGTGCCGGTCTGACGACAAACTCCACCGCAGTGGACATTAAGAGGTAATAATAATAATATTTTATATTAGATTTATTAATTACATTATGTTACTCTAAACAGCGATTTATTATCTACTTTGTTTTTACAGATACACACGAGACTTCATGATGGACCTCTTTGGTTTTGTCATGTTTCTTGATTCCAGTGGTGATGCCACCCCTAACGACACTAGACAAAAGAAAGAAAGAAAGAAAGAAATATGCCAAATAAATTATAACACATACAGACTTACATGACAAGTGTGCTCAAGAAACCCAAATATTTGTCTTCAATTGCTTGCGGTACGTCCCAATGAAATAATGTCACAAATGGCTGCATTCCTACATTCATTTCCCACAAATTCAAAATTTATTTGGCAATACTTGTTGGATCGGAACATGAAAAGTGATCATCTAATTTCAGCACCGTTGGATAATATTTCATCGATGAGATTATTGTAGAAGTTGATGCCTTCTTTGTTTATCCCACCTAGGCTCCCATCTGCAAATTATCAGTTGCATCATAGCCATGAAATGATTGACAAATATCTATCTACATTCTATATATATGTAATCAAATAAATTATATTAACATCTTACCTATATTATTAGACAACTGTATTAATTTGATTAATTCTTATTAAAAATAAAAAAAATTGCAAATTGCAAAATTTTTTCATTGTGATGTTAAAATAGCCACAAAATGAGGTATAACTTAATTAGAATTCATTTGTAATTCATCAATCGATTTGGAAAATTAACTATGTTTTATCAACATTGGGTCGGTAACCACCAAATTTAATATACCTACTAACAAATAAAAATGAAGATCGAATCTAATTTTTATTTATTTCAACAAATTGTTGCGAGGTTGTAAAAAAAATGATAATCAACAATATATGTAGTCCCATATTTAAAATGGTAATAAATTAATTACTTGGTAGAATCCTTGGCCAAGATATGGAAATCCTAAATGCATCCATGCCCATCTTCTTCATGTTTTTTATATCCTCCTGTCATTAATATCAAATTTTAATATCATAACTCAGGAATCATAAAATTGTCTTAGAAAGGTCATTTTCCGAAACTATCAAATACTACACGATATATATACTCAAATTAAATGGAAAAAGACAAAGATATTAATGAAAAAAAAAGGTTAACGTTGTACCTTATAACGATGGTAGAAGTCGTCAGCTACATCACCGTTGCTTCCATCTGCTATCTTATCTACATAAATATATCACAATAATTATTTACATCCTAGAAATATATATATATATATATATATATATATATATATATATATATATATATATATATAGAAGTTGGCTAATATCAAATCAGTTGTTCCTGAAGTCCCGTGCAACCAAGTCGTTTTTCAATTTTCGAAGTCCAAAACGTCGATCCAAACCATTAGATGTGTTCTCTATATTAAAATGTGCTTGGAGACCAAATTTTACATTTTTTTGGAATTTTTTGACTATTTATTAAGCCACTTTGAAAAATGCTGATCCAACAGTGGCTTAACCAAACAGTAAAACTAGAAGCCACCCTTGGATCAGCGATTTTCAAAGTGGCTTAATAAATAGTAAACAAATTCAAAAAATTTAAAATTTGGTCTCCAAGCACATTTTAATATAGAGAACTAAGGGTGTCAATGGCACCCTTTTACTCGTTTACCCTACCTGTACCGTATTCGATAAGACGGGTACGGGTAAGATTTTTTTTTCGTAAACTTATCGGGTACGGGTAAATATTTTTTTTCGTTATCTAAACGGGTAAGGGTACGGGTAAAGCCTATTTCGTACCCGTTATCCAATCGGGTAATTATAAAAGAAAAATTATATATATTATATATATTAATAGACATTGAAAAGAGTATTTTAATTGGTTTACTTGCGCTTAGCATGATAAGCATTTTTTTTTTAATAAAGTACTATATATGTGTCAAATGAATGTATATATTTTAATATTTTATTTAATAAATAATAAAAATAATTATTATATTAGTATTACCCATAATTACCCACTACCGTTTCATTATCCAACAACCATAATGGGTAAGGGTAGGATACGGGTAAAATAATTTGTAGTGGGTACGGGTAGGATGCGGGTAAGAATAATTTATAACGGGTACAGGTATGAAAATACTTCCACCCGACTCTTATCGTACCTGTTGACACCCCTATAGAGAACACATCTAACAGTTTGGATCGACATTTTGGACTTCAAAAATTAAAAAATGACTTAGTTGCACAGGACCTCAGAAACAACTGATTTGATATTAGCCAACCTCTATATATATATATATATATATATATATATATTCGCACTTAATTGTGGGTAAATAATTAATATGCGCATTGCACATTGGAGAGTGGAGAGAGGAAGAAGCAAAGAGGTTGAGATATATACATAACATACCTGGGTGTAAGTGGGTGAAGGTATCCCAAATGCTAGGCCCTTTGCCATCTTCTCTAGCAGCCCCTTCATACTATTTATTAATTACACAACAAAATCAAAATCAATTAATTGCAAGAGAATTAAATTGATATATAGAAAATTAATTAAGTTGGGGAAATACCTGGTAAGCAGAAGATGCAGTGCCAAACACAAATCCAGGTGGAAAGCTGCTTCTGTTAAAGGAACTACAAGCGCCATTCTCTAACAAAGCAACCAAAACAATCAGAGAAAGAATATAAATATAACTGTTTCTGTTTGGAATTGGAATTGGAATTGGATGTATAAAAGCCATGTCTGATGTCTGGGCAACTAGTTTGCCTTCTTCTTCAATTCCCTCTCACTTCCAAAATTAAAAGGAGGCCAGGCTTACTTTAATTTATAGAGATTATAAAGACATGTCAAGTCAGCACTCAGAGAAGTATCCGATTTTTTTATTAATACCAAAAAAATAAGCAACTTTCCAAGTGAATAATGAGAGTGCCAAACAGGACCTTAAATTCTAAAACCTGAACATAAAACAAGTGAGAGATCGACACGTTGCATAGCCAATTAGGCATCCTTTTTTAATTTAATGGTAAATTATACAACCACGTACGCACCTTCTTCAGTTATGGACAGTTGAGTAGTTACATTGACACTTGGCATCTTCTCTTTTGGGTTGGACTTATCTTTCCCTTACCTGAGGTGTGAGTGTGGCTGTGACATGTTAACCGTTTATTTAACATGTATCGTACTCAATAAGATGGTACTAGTAAGAATTTTTTTAATGTATTGTACAAATAAGATGGTACTAATAAGAATTTTTTTTATGGTCAATTTAATAGATATAGGTATTAATAAGAAGAAAAAAATCGTTAGTTTATTAAGTAAGAGTATGATTAAGAGCATCTCCATCTTTTTAATATCAGTTTCTAATTTGAAGTGGCACTTTTTATTTCGATTTCATAAATGTCACATGGTTTCTTATTTAGAAAATATTTAGAAAAGTTTATTATTAAGAAATCGTTATGAACTCCACACTGGTAAAATCATAATATTTTAATATAAAAAATAAAAAAAATCAAATTCATGGGAACTTTTAGTCAAAAGGATCAGCTACTATTAAAAAAAAATAAAAACCAATGCACTTGAACCACTTCCTCTTGAGTTAACAGAACATTTATGTATATTAAAATATTATAAAAATTCATCAAAACCAAGGCTCATAAAATAAAGAAAAATTACAGGAAAATTATGAAACAACTGTGTCTGCCATTTTATTTGGCAGACATTTATAAATGTCCACCAAATAAAATGATGGACAAGTTCTATTGTGTCTACCATTTTCATTGACGAATGTGAAAAAACTATAATTTTAGATATTAGTGGTTACTAGCCAGAGGCATCGCTTTGCTTCGGCAATTGCTTTTGGAGGCATGAATAGTTGTACATAGAAAGTTTATATATATGATATGTACATCTTAATTTAGAGAATTATAAAAACATTACAAAAACTGCATAAGCTGAAATTAGAAAGTTTATAGTTTGGCATAACAAAACCTGTTATCTATGTTTGAAAGAGGAATAACCGCTTTATGGAAGTATGCTCTCTTTGTGACAAATCCTTCGAACACAGTTTTTTTTTTTTTTGTGTATACAAAATGGATGCAAGTGTTTCTGTTGATGGATTTGCCAACTCAAAATATTCCTTCATCTTCTTTTCCTTTTCTATCTCTCCACTGCACAAAAAGAGCCAGCATTTTTATTCATAACCAAAAAAATAAATAAAATATTATTAATAACCGGCCCCCCGAAAATATTTTACCCATGCCCAAACCGCCCCCTGGGGGGGCGGTTTACCTCCCACCAAACTGCCCCCCCATGGGGCGGTTTACCCCCCACCCAACCCGCCCCCTGGGGGGGCGGTTTACTAATTTTTTTTTTTTTTAATGCGATGATGGATGGATTATTTATAATTATGTTTATAATTTATGTATTTTATAATATTATGTATTTGTTTATATTTTTAATACGATGGATTTTATGATTTGTGAATAGTTTAACAATAACACATGATATGGATAGATAACAATAATTGTTTTGTAATATTATGTTTGTTTGAGCAGATTGAATTTATTACTTGAATTTTAAAAATAAAGATTTGAATACATAACACATGATATGGATAGATAACAATAATTGTTTTTTTTTTATCTAAGCAATGCACTGATTCATTAAAAAAAAATATTAGTGTGATCTCATTGTCTATGCCAAAACACCCGTCATTTTTATCCATGCCCATCGAAACTTACATTTCATTGAAATTAAAGTTTTATAAATTTTTTATACGTTTCTTTGAAATTAGATAATAAAATATATAATTTAGTTTATTAGAAGGACTGAAACAAATAATCCGGATCAATGTTTTTCAGATCAGGTTTTTCGCGGCTGTAAGAAAAAGTAAAATATTTCATTGTGTGTTATTAGAAAAAATAAAACAACCATAACTTAAAAAAAATGAAATGGATCAAGGGTCGGAAACATCGTTTTTTTTTTAAACTTTAAACGGTCATATCTTTTGCTAGGAAAGTCGGATTTACGAGTATGACCCCAATTCGGAAAGGGGAGGAGGAGACGGTGCTGACCGTCACCCCGAATATTCGAAAAAATCAGAATCGCCAAAAAACATTGTTTAGTGCCTCAAAAGTTAAGTTTAAGATTTTTAGTGTCTTAATTGAATTTTTTTATGTTAAAAAATACTTTTTAGTACTGAGAAATGCACCAGTAGCAAGTGCAATTGCCATAGGAGAAGTCTCATACAAGCATTTTGTCTTCTGGTTTGATTTCAAGGACTGAAAGGTATATGCTCTAGTAAACCTGTAATTATAATATAGTTTACTAGTTCAGTTGATTCTAAGAAGCGTAGGAGTCTCTTTGCAAATTAGTAGTCTAGATAGGAACATTATATGGAATATATCACCTGATTTTGTCTTCAAAATATAAAGCATGTTTAGATACTAAACAAATTTTAAATTGTTCATTAGAAACAATTATCTATATATTAACAATCATTACTTCATTAGTTATGTGTTCACACAAATAAAGAATTCATCAACATTATCACTTTGAAATTTGTTACTATTAACAACCATCAAATGTTTTTTAAGGTTTACAATTAATAGTTCGTCATTGTTCAATTATATTATCCATTTAATTGTGTGTATACATACGTAAGTAGACAAATTAACTATTTGCTCTTGAAAACCGACTAATTAGACTAATGACATTTTTCTTAAATAGACTACATATTTTTTATTTTTTTAATAAAAGGTATAATGGATATTTTATAAATTTAAAATAAGCTTTAACAGACAAAGGGATTAAAATGAGTAAATTTGTAAGTGTTTAAAGTTTAAAAGAATAAATATGATATTATGAAGTTTAGACAAGAAATACGTAATATTGACAAATCATAAATCATAAAATCCATCGTATTAAAAATATAAACAAATACATAATATTACCAAATATGATATTATGAAATCATAAATCATAAATATGATATTATGAAGTTTAACTCTGCATTCACTTATGTTTTAAACTATTCACAAATCATAAAATCTATCGTATTAAAAATATAAACAAATACATAATATTATAAAATACATAAATTATAAATAACCCATCCATCATCGCATAAAAAATAAAAAAAAATAAAAAATTAGTAAACCGCCCCCCGGGAAGGCGGGTTGGGTGGGGGGTAAACCGCCCCCCCAGGGGACGGTTTGGGCATAGGTAAAATATTTTCGGAAGGCCGGTTATTAATAATATTTTATTTATTTTTTTGGTTATGAATAAAAATGCCGGCAAAAAGAGACTTGTTTTTTATGCTTTATTTTGTGTGAAGCCTCTTTAATTTGCTATTGAGGTGAAATGGTGAATCATAAAGGTAGACACGTGAAACATATGCACTATTTTGATAATGAAAAGTATACTATTACTTTACCACAAAGGTCTTCTTCTTAGTACAGGTAACTGATGCGACATGCTCAAGCTTCAATTCTTCAATCCAAAATCAATCATCTTTAACTACAAACCACTTTGAAATGACCAGTACCCTTAGATTCTTACATATCAGAAATTGAAAAAAAAAAAAAAAAGGCACAAACCCAAGAATTTTTTTTATAAACCATAATTAGAAAAATTAATTTTAGGGAATCAATTGTTTGGGTTTTTACAAAAACATAAAAACCGAATTGACATCTCAGTCCGGATCTTTTTCTTTACCACAGATCAAATTAACAACTCAGTCTGAAGCCATTTTTCAATTTTCATATGTTTTTGTCACATAAAATTTAAAAGAGACTACAGACAAGTTCTCAACTTAGTCTCAAATAAAAAATACCTAGAGACCGAATTTTTAACTCGTCTCAACTGAAAAATAGCTACAGACCAAAGTTCCTAGTGTGGAAAAGCTCTCGGTCTCAAGTGGAAAAAATACATTTGGTACATGGCCGAGTTATGCCGACATTTTTATTTATATCCAAAAACAATTACAAATTAATATTTATGCCCACTAAAATGAGGTTTTTTTAAACCTACTCAAACGGGCTATTTAGCCGGTCCTTAACTTTTATTTTGTCTTTATTGTTTTGATAAAAATTATAATTTATTTTATTAAAATATTAGAATTTTTTGATATGTTTCTATGAAATTGGATAGAATAATATATAATTTAGTTTATTAAAAACACTGAAACAAATAACCCGGATCAAAAAATTTCAGCTCGGATTTTTCGCGGCTGTACGAAAAATTAAAATATTTCTTTGTGTGTTATCGGAAAAAAATAAAAATATTTTGAATCTGAGTTATTGATTCCGAATCAAAAGTCATTTCTAGGTAAATGTAGAAAATAATTAAATTATTCTACTTTTGAAAAAATAAAAAATTCAATGGTTCTCTGACTCATCGGAATTTTTTTTTTACTTTTACAATAATAGAAGAATTCAATTATTTTTTATATTTACCGAGAAGTGACTTTTGATCCGGGATCAATAACTGAGATTCAAAATATTTTTATTTTTTTCCAATAACACACAAAGAAATATTTTAATTTTTCGTACAGTCGTGAAAAACCCGATCTGAAATTTTTTGATCCGGGTCATTTGTTTCAGTCTTTCTAATAAACTAATTTATATATTATTCTATCCAATTTCACATAAACATATAAAAAATTTCTAAAACTTTAATAAAAAATTAAAAAATTTATCTCAATTTCTGAAAAGAAAATTAAGATATCATTGTTTTGCAAATAGTTTAACACACTTCCGAAAATTTGTTTTATTTTTTTTAAATAGTAGAATTCAAATATTTTCTATATTTACATATAAGTGACTTTTCACCTGGGATCAATAACTCAGATTCAAAGTTTTTTTATTTATTTTAATTTTTTTTTATAAAAGTAATAATCTATTTATTTTTTTAATAAAATATTAGAAATTTTTGATATATTTCTTTGAAATTGGATAGAATAATATATAATTTAATTTATTAGAAAGACTAAAAAAATAACTTGGATCAATATTTTTTAGATCTGGTTTTTCGCGGCTGTCAAAAAAATTAAAATATTTCTTTGTGTGTTATTGGAAAAAAATAAAAATATTTTGAATCTGAGTTATTGATCCGGATCAAAAGTCACTTCTAGGTAAATATAAAAAATAATTGAATTCTTAAAATTTTAAAAAATAAAAAGAATCCGATGTTGTGTTAGAGGAACTATTGAATTTTTTCCTATTTTTTCAAAAATAAAAGAATTCAATTATTTTCTATATTTATATAGAAGTGACTTTTGATTCAAGATCAATAACTCACATTCAAAACATATTTTTTTTCCAATAACACACAAAAAAATATTTTAATTTTTCGTACTGCCGCCGTCGCCCTTCAGTCTCCCTCTCCATGTGCATATGATATGACTCCATCTTTATCTATCATTCCAGACCTTGGACCACCTACCTCGGAACCCGGACCCCTATTATCCCTTGTAATATTTTTTTTTTTCTGTATTTCTCTGTGTAGCGAGTTAATTAAATTGGCAGGTGTGAACAACTTGCTACACGAGTTAGTTAAAAAAATTTCCTAACCCAATAGCTGAAAAAAAAAAAAGACAACGCACGAACCAATTGGGAATCACCAATGTCAAAACAGATCCAAATAGGATTAAGTTCCTACCAGTGTCATGGTAGTAGCTTTCTAGTGAATTAATTGAGCAACCAACTTGGATTTGTATTTGGTGTGGCAAGAAAATGAGAAATTTTAATGAAGGCATAATAGGAACTTGAGATTTGGCATGGCCTTACCTTTTATGTTTCTTTTATGTTGGAGCGGATGGGTTTGTGAAAATTGTGTTTTTTGTATAATGATGTTAGTGGCATATCCTAATTTAATTTTAGAAAAAAAAAAAAGGAAAAAAGAGAAGGTTGTATATCTAATGTTGTGACTAACAACATGCTTATGCAAATGCATTAATTGTCTCTATGTTATGATGTATAAGAGTATTATATTGGTTTGGCGATTTATTACCTTGTTCTTGGCTTCTTGGACTGACATGGTGGAAATAGTTGCCTTCTGGTGTCTTTGATGTCTGTTGTTGTTGTTGTTGTTGTTGTTGTTGTTGTTGTTGTTGTGGTCTTCAATTGACTTTTAAAACTGTTGGAAGAAATCAGTAGGAGTGAGAAAAGTGAAGTTGAAAAGCCATTGGACTTTGCAGATATCGTGAGGACACGATCTAATGATCTAATGTCGTGAGTGACAGTGTTAATATTATTTGTAGGCTGTGCAAGGAGGATGGAATTAAAAAGACATTGTATGTCATACATCACATTGTTCTGAACCTAATGTTACATTCTATAGATCCTTATTTATAAAATGTGAAAGAATTACAAAAGTGACAATCAACTTAATTTATAAATGGGATATGCAAGAAATAAGTATGGCAAGCGAGTTTAAGGTCTGTAGTGAATGGTTGATGCTGGCTAATGAGACTAGAACTGAGTTGATAAATGAATTTTCGAAATTAGGGGAGATCTGTTTTAGAAACAGACTCTAAAAGTTATAAACCTGATGTTGCAACCTGCAGCATTTTTATAAATGAACTGTTTATTATATCTTCTACATGAGAGACATGCCATGTTAATTGGCATAAAAAGAATTAATTTGATCTTAGTGAAAAACAAACTAAACAGTAATTCCATCAACCAAAAAACAAAAGAAAAAAAAAACTGAAAGTCAGCATTCTACCTCTATGCAAGAGAGGAGTGATAGAGAGACCAGCAAAAGCTCAGCTTACAACCAATGCTGTACTGAACAGAAAAAAAAGCAAGAAAAAATCAAATTGTAAAACAGATTGTATGGACCGAATGTATCGAATATGTTCTTATGGGCTTCAATCTCAAAATTTAAACCTTCATGTAGGCCTAATAAATGGATTTCCGTTATTTCTAATTTTAAAGATTCAATCGCGCGGTAATTAATTTCTAATTTCTTGTTTTTGAGACAAGTAGAATCAAATTTTCAACTTTACATTATCCACGATTCCATGAGCTAGATTTCAAACCTGCAACTTCTATCTTGTCTTACATAACTATCCTTATTCAATTAATTCTATATTCAAAACAAACACATTTGTAACCACCAATATTCATATGATCATATCCGTCCCAGCTAATATCAATATTCATATTATCAATACTTCATTCAGGGCATGATCACAACAGGCGCTAATCCATGCCTCTTGGTTCGGTCCGAACTGCAAATTTCACAGCCAGTGAACCGGACCTGAACCAGCCGACTGTTCTGTTTTGCATATTCTGAATTGCATGAAGCACTGATTTTGCTTAGTATAATAATATATCATTCTAATCCTTGCTATGAATTCTATTTCTACCTAATAAGAGAGACACAGCCTTATAATTATGTGTATTGTCTGGTCATATTGCATACAAGTACTCAAATTTATCAAGAATGGAATTTTGTAATGCTGGTAATGTTATGATTTCCAAATTCAGAAAATTTTGGCTGTCTTTCAGGACAAATAGTGCCCGATCAAATATAATCCTTGATATCATGATATTTCAACTAGTGTATTTAGGAGGATATGTGATAATTTGCAAGTTTTCTAAGAAGACCGGTATTCGTAAAATTCTATCTATAAATCTACAAATTCTTAGTTTAAGATTATACAACATAATTTGTACATTTCATGGTGGGTACCATTATTTGTACAATAAAATTGGTTGAATAACTACAGGAAAAACTTTTCTCTATAACAATTTGTGCAAATAGTTATAGACTTATAGGCCATTTCCATTTTGGTCTAGACATTGCTTTTAATTTTATTGACAGTGAAAACAGCAAATACCAGTATAATAGAAACAAAAATTGCATAAGGGAAAAATAAAGAACAACACTAGCTACATTAGGACAACTAAATTATGAATTTGCAGAATATATATTATCAATTCTCATTACAATTTAAGTGAAAAAAATGAACAATCATATATAATAGAAAACAAACTCGCGTGGCAACTCGTTATTCCAACAAACATCGATGAAGATTTTATTAGAAACTCAACAATTCCAAATATAGTTTTAAGCTTTTAGGAACATGCTGAACCAAACTGCAGATTTCTTCGGATATCTTGTGATATTGTTGTTGTAATCGACGAAATAAAGACCAAACCGGTTGGTATAGCCGCTTGCCCATTCAAAGTTATCCATGAAAGACCATGCAAAATAGCCTCTCACATCCACATGCACCATGTCTGTTCATAATTAATACAAAATATATATAGATATATTAGAGGAACTCTAACTAATTCATTTTACAAGGCTAAATATAATTACCTCTCTGAATTAATTAACTGGTCAAATATTTCTTATTTTTTGCAAAAAATGTGGATCTTTTCGCAGGGCCGGTGCAAACCAAAAAAAATTTAAGAAATAAATAAATAAGCCAATAGATAAATAGTAGAAACAAAATGCAGATCTTGTGGTGGTATTAATTTCTGTTATTCTATGGAATTTTGACTTGCTAACATGAATTTCGTACAAAAACCCATATATTTACCAATTTTCCAAAATAAGAGTGAGGCTATGGTACTATGCATAGCGTGGATTGGTCCGTACTGCAAACTAATATCTTGATTTTCAAAGTCCTAACCGTCAATCTGAACCATTCAACATGATCTCCATATGAAAATGTACTTGGAGACTAATATTTACAGTTTTTAGTATTTTTTTTACCATTTTCTTATATAGATAAAAAAAAATTAAGATGAAAATGAAAATATTGATCCATAGTATGGATCAATATGCTGTAAAAATAACTTGTTCTACACTTCCAAACACAATTCTACTTTTTAAATATGTTTGTGGACCTCTTTTCTAACCGAACTTTGAGTCCGACCCAAACTGATTCACCCCTAGATTGGATAGGTACTCTTCATTTTCAAATAAATAAATTACACCCCTAAAAAAATGTACCTAATTAAAAACAGATTGCTAAGTAATGATCACAAAAATGACGTACTTAATTGCACTACGCAATGCCAGGAGATGATTACGGTGATACGATAACCTGATTATATCATTCAAGGCTTCCTTCAGTGGTAAGCTGTTGTTATTGAGCTCATTCACACCTAGAAATAATTAATTATAATGGCAATGTAATATTCACTGTAAGGTAACTATTTAAAGGGCTGTAGACTGTAGTAAATATCGACACTAGCAAAAGAAGATGAGAAAGAAAGGAACTGTGTCAATAGTACAGGGAGAATTTCATGTATATTTCTCAAGAACTTTGAAAGTACATATTTTCCTCCTTTAAAATTCATAATATTACATTTGCCCTTCTAAATATCATATTGGCCGGTTTCCGAGGGCAAATTTGTCATTTCTCTAACTTTTATACTTACATAAGTATGTACCTAAATGTGAGTCAGAAGTAGAAAATAGGTATTTTATAAATTTAAAATGAGTTTGAATAGAAAAGACAATAAATGTGAGTTTTGGAAATTTTTTGAGTAAAGGTTGGAGGTCAAGCCACCCAACTATTTAATACCCCTGTTATTACACAACAAAGGATTTCTCCCATCTGGGTTTCGAACTCATGACCTCTCACACAGAGACCATGTGCCTTAGCCACTAGACCAAAGGCTAGTTCTCGAGTTTTGGAAATTGAGAAGAGTAAATATGATATTATGATTTTTAGCGGGGAATATACGTAATTTCAAAGTTTTTGAGGGGTCTACATGAAATTCCCCCGTATATCAAAATATCCAATTGCACAACGTACCATTTTCAGTGATGTAAATGACAGGATCCTTGTATTTGGCCTTGGTATAAAGCATTAAATCTTTTAACCCAGGGGGGTATATGTTAATCCAAGATGTCTTGAATGGCTGTATATATACAGAATAATGTTTTTAGTCAATATAAAAGACATCACAATAGCTGGAAGATTTTCAAAATAATTAGTAATTTTTTTAGAAAATCACATACCTTTGGTAATTCAATACCATTGCGCTCACCTGGTAAAAAGTACATAAAAGTGTGAAAGTCACTACAGTATATATATATTCCTGATTTCCTCTACATCCATCAAAGAGAAAAAAGTTTTTTCTTGTGACTGTAATTTATGTAAACTACATGATGCCTTTCTTGTTTGCATTTTTCATGACAGATAAGAACAATTTTTCCAATATGTGACTAAATAAGCACAAATTCAATTTAAATTTCAATTTATGAGTTAAATACTTTTAAACTGGCCAAATGATCATAATTACCACAAAAACTATATTTTACACCTTTTTCAGACATATTCCTCAGGTTTTACTACTTTAGGATTTTATATTTTATTTTCAAGTAATTTTATCAATAAATGAACACAAATTCAATTTAAAAGTTCCAATTTATGAGTTAAATACCTTTGAACTGGTCTAAAGATCATAAATGATAACGAGGCTTAAATACAGTAATAATTTACATTCAATTATTTTTCTGACAAAAGGCACGTACCAGTACGATTAGCCATAGAATCAGTGTTGTAACTTTGGTGCAGTAAATTGCTAGCCGGATTGCTTATGGTATAATAGGTAGTATAATAGTTTATACCAACAAAATCATATGATTCTTTCAGTGACTCAGATTGTTCATTTGTAAATTTTGGTAGACGAATTCCCAGTGACTTTGTCATGCTTACTGGGTAATCTCCATATGTTAAAGGATTCATAAACCTGCATATCACAAATTATGAACTAATAATCAATATAACTAAATATAACAGGACTACAGGATTGAAGAAATAGCCTCTGAGAAGAGATCATACCATCCATACATGAAATCCAAGCTACGTTTCGCAGCGAGAGTATCTGCTTTGGATGAAGAGTGAGGAAGAAACCAATGTGTAGCAAGTGTTATCCCAATTTTGCCCTTCTGGGTTCCCTGCTCATAGCAAATCTATTAATGACCTTCTGCTTCTTTCAGTAGAGTCACAATTTTCTTTTTCTTAATTCCAGCTTTGTTACAATTAATAAGAGTGATTGCAACGCCCTTTAGGAAAATTTAATTTTAAGTGAATTATGTAGTTGTGTGTGCCTCTTCTATCAAAGTTGGGCATCTTCTGTAAAAGTACTTCATGTTTGACAAAATAAGATAAATTTCAACACCTAATTAATACACAACATCAAACTTTAAAACCCCATCATACGTGCAAAAGATAAAGAAAAGTGTTGTTTTACTTACCTGATATTTTTCCTTGTAGAGCTTGACAGCAGCACTATGAGCAAGCAACATATTGTGACCGCAACTATAGGGCTCGGTTGCTGAGTTTCCGGTGCTGCAATTGCCGGATTCCCAGGGGGAGCATCGTCCCGGTGCCAATGTGCCACTTGCATAACCCATTGAGCAAAATATAACAGGCTCATTGAACGTTATCCAGTGCTTCACCCTGTCACCAAATTCCTTGAAGCAAATATCGACATAGTCGACATAGTCTTTTCTGCATGGATTATACATTTAATTTCATCAGATGAGCAATAGATGTTTCTCTATATGGATTTGTGGATTGGTAACTTACTGTCATACAATTTGGATGTTTGAGGAGCTGTTTGTGAAAAAAAATTATGGAGAAATAATTGTCACAATGAAAAGCTTCTTTTTATCAAAAAAATAAAATAAAAATAGGATAATTAAAACTACACAGAAAATTTATTATTATGCAATGAAAATTTATATTTTTTTTTTCTTTGGGTATATTTTGTTGATGATGTCGTTGTAGTACGTGTTGGAAAGAATGCTTATATGTTATCATGTTAACACCACACATATATCTTTCCAACTTTAAAATATGCACCTTAATGTTTTCATAATTATTTTTGCTTTGAAATTCATAGGTTCATAGTTAAGTGACAAATGGACTTAATTTATTAATTATAAGCCTACTTTGTCCTGATCCCCACCTGAGTCCACATAATGTGTCATTATGCATATAAGTCGTCTAATCAAAATCAAATGATTTTGATTGATTAAGACTTAATGAATTTTCTTGATAGCTAGAAGCAGGCATGATTTAATTTACACCTTAATTATACTTGTCATCACTTATATGCATAGCTGTGTATCTGGACCCTCGTTTATTATAGATATAAGTAGATAGATGGAACAGATAGCATGTCAAATTTTTGTAGATTATATATTAATTGGAGAGAGATACTCATTTAGTAGTAGTGTTGCTTTCAATTTGATTTGTTGTGGTCCTGCCCCTTGCTATGAATCATATTACATTCTAATTCTGATTTTTCTGTTTCTTTTTTTGCCTTTCCAGTCTCTAGCTAGGGGCTATCTGCTAACCATTTAATTAATTCCAAATTTGGCAATGAATGACCTTGTTTTATCCATCATTTAATAACACTAGACATTATTTTTGGGGGAGAAGAGAAAGACAAGGAGTTAGCTATTTTACAGAAAAGAAAAAAGGATCAGAAAAAGAAGAAGAAAATCAAAAAAAGCTTGCCAGAGCTATTCATATTTAATTTTAGCTTATTACAAAAGGTGTAGGTGGTAGGGAGGAATAATTGTTTTTCTTTTTTGCTTCCCTAGGCGTTATGTTATGTAATGTTATATTATGATCTCACCTCACCTGTTATCTCACGTGCTCGGTGAAGACTAAAGGATAATTAAAGAGTATGACAAAAAGCAATTATTTATTGTTAATATATACATGCAATATTGTGTTTTATTTGTTATAAATAATTGTGGTGATAGCTACCCTGCAAAAGAGAGAAAGAAATATGCCAAATAAATTACAACACATGCATGCAGACTTACATGACAAGTGGGCTCAAGAAACCCAAATATTTATCTTCAATTGCTTGCGGTATGTCCCAATGAAATAATGTCACAAATGGCTGCATTCCTACATTCATTTCCCACAAATTCAAATTTTATTAGGCAATACTTGTTGGATCGGAACATGAAAAGTGATTATCTAATTATTTCATCACCGTTGGATAATATTTCATTGATGAGATTATTGTAGAAGTTGATGCCTTCTTTGTTTATCCCACCACTTCGGCTCCCATCTGCAAATTATTAGTTGCATCATATATATATAGCCATGAAATGATTGACAAATATCTATCTTAATTTATTCTATATATATATGTAATCAAATAAATTATATTAACATCTTACCTATATTATTAGAATTGCAATTTTGATGTTAAAATAGCCACAAAATGAGGTATAACTTAAGAATTAATTTGGAAAATTAACTATGTTTTATCAACATTGGGTTGGTAACCATGCACCAAATTTAATATATCTACTAACTAATAAAGAAGAAGATCGAATCTAATTTTTAATTATTTCAACAAATTGTTGCCGTTGTAAAAAAAAATGATAGTCAACAATATGTGAATTCCCATATTTAAAATGCCAATAAATTATTACTTGGTAGAATCCTTGGCCAAGATATGGAAAACCTAAATGCATCCATGCCCATCTTCTTCATGGTTTTTATATCCTCCTGTCAATATCAAATTTTAATATCAGGAATCATAAAATTGTCTTAGAATTAAAGGTCATTTTCCAAAACTATCAAATACTACACGATATATACTGAAAAAGTCAAAAAGACAAGGATCGATATTAATGAAAAAAAGGGTTAACGTTGTACCTTATAACGATGGTAGAAGTCGTCAGCTATATCACCGTTGCTTCCATCTGCTATCTTATCTACATAAATATATCACAATAATTGTAATTTTCAAAACCTATTTTACCATATCTGTCACCTCTAGAGATATAGAGATGCAGGGAGAGGTAAAAAAAAGTGACTCAAATACGTCACAAAATGACACGGTTCCATTACAGCATAGCATTTGTGTATTAATTGTACTGTCGGAATTAGTAAGTTCCGTAATCGTAATTATCCGCGTGCTATGATAATCTTTTATAAAATTAAATACCACATCACGGCATGTACAAAATAAGTTGATCACAGCATGATATCAAAGTATGGCACGTGGTCACAATATCACGTGACTATGCTCACTGAAATACACATGCATGGGCACGCGTGACATGACTATACCTTCAAAAAATTTTTACATCTCTAGAAATATATATATTGTATAAAATATCGCAGTTGTGGGTAAATAATTAATATGCGCATTGCACATTGGAGAGTGGAGAGAGGAAGAAGCGAAGAGGTTGAGATATATACATAACATACATACCTGGGTGTAAGTGGGTGAAGGTATCCCAAATGCTAGGCCCTTTGCCATCTTCTCTAGCAGCCCCTTCATACTATTTATTTATTAATTACACAAACAAAATCAAAATCAATTAATTGCAAGAGAATTAAATTGGTATATATATATATAGGAAATCAATTAATTAAGGAGCAAACACAATTAATACCTGGTAAGCAGAAGATGCAGTACCAAACACAAATTCAGGTGGAAAGCTGCTTCTGTTAAAGGAACTACAAGCGCCATTCTCTAACAAACCAACCAAAACAATTAGAGAAAGAATATAAATATAATTATTGTTTCTGTTTGGAATTGGATGTATAAAATTAGCCATGTCTGATGTCTAGGCAACTAGTTTAATTTGCTTCTTCTTCAATTCCCTCTCACTTCCAAAAGGAGACTTTTCTTTATTTATAGAGATTATAAAGACAAGTCAGTCAGGTATTAATTAATTGTACGAGGAATTTACAGAAATGCCCCTCCGGGTTAAGTCTTAAGTGAAGCATGCATGCATGTACAAGTTATCTTTAATCTGTACTTTTCAAAAGATTATTAATTAATTACTAATATTAATAAGTGTTCGGATAAAATTTCGTTATCATAAGTAATCAAGAGTAAATGAATTCTGCACGCACGGGGATGCAATTTTCAAACATGCATATATGCAAGTGGATTTTTTTTTTTTTTTTTTACCATGCACATATATAATTGCTTAAGAAATTATCTTATTGTGAACTATAAATTCCCTAGCTACTTAATGAGCAACAATTAAAGGATTGGAGAAAATATGTCAAATCATATAACCAATTAGAAAATTTTACTGGAATTATATATGGACGTTATTCGAGAGGCTTAAATAAAGAAAATGTGAAATTGAATAATTTTTAAAGAATTGGGTCTACTTTTTATTTTATAAGAACATAGACAGACCTCAATGCATTGGAAAGGTGACTAAATCACTCTTATGGTTTTAAACGTATAGTTATTTATATTGAAATTTAATTAAAATTTAGTTTTTTAGAATTTTTTATGTAGTTCAGCTTTTTTCAATAATAATTAAATATTTACTTGTAATTTAGTGATTAGAACTCTGTAAAATTGGTGAGAGATTTTAAATCCTAAAAGGATAAAAGCTGAACTATAAAGAAGCGAGAGACACGTTTGCATATATAGCCAATCATGCATCCTATTTGACTTTAATGGTAAATTATACAACCACGCATCTTCTCAATGTATGATATCAAATATCCAACTTCTCTTTTGGGAAAATTGGCAACTTCTCGACTTCTTCTTACAATCTTACCGGAGGGGTGATTGTGATCAATCAAACCATGTTAAACGTTTATTTATCATGTTTCGTGTTCAATAATATGGATGTGAATAAGAATTTTTTTATGATCAATTTAGTAGATATAGGTATTAATAAGAAAAAAAAATGTTATTTTATTGAATAAGAGTATGATTAAAAGCATCTCCATTTTTAGTATTATTACAGTTTTTAATATGAAGTGGCAGTTTCTATTTCGATTTCATAAATGTAACATGGTTTCTTATTTAAAAACTATTCAAAATAGTTTCTTATTAAGAAATTGTTATAAACTCCACGCAGGTAAAATGGTTAATTAAAATTACTTTAAGGGATGTAAAAATTTAGAAACTTTAGAGGTTTTAATTTCTAAAAAAATGATTAACAGATATTTAGAAACTCATTTAGTTGTTGAGATGGAGATGCTCTAAGCGCTAGTTCGTAATGTTACCCTATATAAGATAATTGATAATATTAAATTACAAATTATATTATTTTAATTAATACATATAACTATATAATTTTTCTTTATTATGTTAAATTAATTTATACATCATTGTTTTATGTATTTTTTATTAAGTACTTTCCGATAAATTAATTTATTCAACATTTTATATTGCTTTTTAGTGATGAAATTGATTTGCATGCTATTTCATGTGATAATGTTTGAACAATAATTAATGATATACTTATAAAAAATGATATGATGAGGAAGTGTATGCCTTTTGTTATAAGGAGAATGTTAAACATATTATTGTTGTTTGCATGGCTTGTTTTTAGTTAAATGACTAAAAATGAGATATTTCTTTTTTCATTTTTTTTTTTTTGCTTTGATAAAAATATAATTTAGTTGGAATTTAATCCACATTTGTATTTTGATTTTATATTACTGTGATTGCATATGTGTGAAATGAATAAGTTTTGATAGTCTATTTGTAAAAAATAATAAAACTAATTATTATATTAGTATTATTCGTTATTCCTTCGTTTCTTTTTTGTTACTGTATAATATTAATGGGTAAAGATAGGAAAGAATGAGGTCAATTCATAATAGGTAATGGTAGGAGATGGACACGACCAGGTATATTGGTGCAATCAATGACAAAGGAACTAACCCTAACAGTTAGTTTTAAATCTATCTATTCCATATGCTTTCATCTTTCTATTTTGTCTTCGAATTCAGTGCTATTCCTTTGACACCGCTGGCGAATTCCACCGTTTCACCTGCTTGAATCTCGTTCAATCTATAAACACGTGCAATCCCATCTCCAATTGAGACTACATGCCCAATTTCATCCACATTCAAATCGGCAAAATAATTGATTATACAATATTCTTAGAAAGTAATAAGTTTTGTAGCTTTTGGAGTATATGTGTATGAAAATACTTCCACCTATATTGTATTGTATCGTACTCATTGACACCCGTAGGGCCCTACTCCTTTCTTCTTTATAATATTTCTGGAGGTGAGAAATAATATGTGATTCGAGAAAGGGGAGGTAGCACAATTGGTTAGGAAAAAGTCATAAGATTGTTGTATCCAAAGGTCGAGAGTTCGATTCCCCCTCACGACTTCGTAGCATCTGCGAAGGTTTCAAAAAAAAAAATAGAGAAATAATATGTGATTGAGTGGTTAATGCAATATTTTTTGTATAGAAAATCACAAATTTAAAATTCAATTAGTGAATTGATTTTTTGTAAATATTAACAGATCAAATCTACAACTTTTACTTAAAAAAATACTGCTTGAGAACCGACGCTATTATAGTAGCAAGAAATTGGCATCAAATCTTCTTTTTTTTTATTCATTTGTTCTTCTTCTCCTGTACTACAAGGCTTAATTAATTAATAGACATTTTGAGCACAAATCCTGAATGATTTCACATTAAAACAGCTAAGAGAATCAGAGAGATCCATTAGAAAAATATTAAATTAGTCCAATTAGTTGAAGTAATTAATGGGCCTTCCTTATTTGGTGGACCCATTACTACAAATCAATTATTAGAAAAAAAAAATCATTTTTAATTTTAGTTGGAACCTTACATAATTCTTAAAAAAAAATTATCTGATGGGACAAGTGGGAGTGAAGGATATCCCAAAAAATTAAACGAGAGATATTCGTGGACATTATTCGAGCAAATTGAGTATGGTAAATCATTTGCATTCAATAACTGTAAAAAAAATAATGTTTTTGTCACATTAATAATTTTAAATAATTCCAAACAACTTTTTTGCTGCATTTTATGTTTCATTTCAATCTGTAAGACTTATTTAATATTTTCACATCTTTTATTTTTCACATCTATGCAATCAACATTACAATCAGTTGTAAATATTAATTTGATAGTTTCACTAAAACATTAATTTTTTTTCTTACTAAATTAATGTTCCTATTAGTTAAGGACATAATAAAAAAATTTAATTTTTTAAAATATTTTGGAATGATTCATTCCCAGCAAGTACTATTGAGTGTTTATTTTTTAAAATAATTTGTGGCCCTTATAGCAAGGTCCCCTCATCGTGATGCATGTGCTAATTAACAATACCGATTGTCAGATATAAATTTAAAAAAGGTTTGCTAACTGTTAATAGTTAGAAATTTTGTGCCGGTCAACAGCTAGCGGTAGCATAATTATATTGTCCCACAATTAATTTTTACAGAAATCAGAAATTACTATTAACAGTTAGTAAAAGAATTTGTAGCATTTGTCAGATATTCTATTGTTGACTTGGAAATTGGGATAATTAAATTTCAGTTAAGGACATAAATAAACAAACTAGATCATATTATTTATATAATTTTTAGCCAAAAAGTAACAACATTGAATTTTATTTCTTAATTTGAGCTACTTTATATTACCACAACTAAGTTTAGATTTTTTTTTTTTTCCTCTCTTGAATTTTGGCGTCAATAAAAGAGAGAAGGGTGGAAATAAATTGAAAGAAAGTTGTTAATTAAGGACAGAATATTATGTATTTAATCAAAGTAGATAATCACATTGTTAGCTGTAATAATTCTTTGGTCTTAATTAATTAAACAAATCATAATGACTTTACCTGTAAATGTAAGACAATATAATAGAAGACTTGTGGTTTGTAGATGCCTTGATTCCCCTCAAAGATAGATTGTTAGTTGAACTAATAAGGCTATAATATATGCACGGGTGCAGTTATTAATTTGGATTTTATAGTTAGAAAGAAACTCAATTTGTTTTAGAAATACTGCACCTAATTAAATCATTCAGAATTTTACAAACTCAAATCATCTCTTTTGGGTAATATTGGTTTTGTGTGTGTGTGTGTGTGTGTGTGTGTGTCTGTATATATATATAGAGTTGGGCTATGGTACTCTACGGCACTATATTTTCATTTTAAAAATCCAAACACCCGATCCGAACAGTTGAACATGTTCTTTATATTGAAATGTGCTTGGAGACCAAATTTTACATTTTTTGGAATTTTTTTGCTATTTATTAAGCCACTTTGAAAATCGCAGATCCGATGGTCCAGAAATTTTTACTGTTTTTACTGTTCACGGTGGATCTGAGATTTTCAAAGTGGCTTAATAAATAGCAAAAAAAATCTAAAAAATGTAAAATTTGGTCTCCAAGCACATTTCAATATGAAGAACATGTTCAATGGTTCGGATCGCGTGTTTGGATTTTTAAAATAGAGATATAGCGTAGAGTACAAAGACGTTTTACTCTATAAAGTACCATAGTCCATCTCTCTCTCTCTCTCTCTCTCTCTCTATATATATATAGTAAATCTAGGGTGTGACGTGCTCACCAAAAAGGTTTGGTGAGCACAACTCCAAAAATACATCGGATCGGCTTCAAATGACGAATCCAAACCGTTGAATCCATGTACTTCGTGAGTGATGCATGTACATGCAAAATTTTGGAAGTTTCGAATTCATTTGCTACGAGGTCAAGCGGTCAAAGTAATGATGAAAAATGAATATATAAAACAACTAATATAATAACTTATTAAAAGATTCATTACTTTGACCACTTGACCTCGTAGCAAATGATTTCGAAACTTCCAAAATTTTACATGTATATGCATCACTCACGAAGTACATGGATTTCAACGGTTTGGATTCGTCATTTGAAGTCGATCCGATGTATTTTTTGAGTTGTGCTCACCAAATTCTCTTGGTGAGCACGTCACACCCTAGATTTACTCTATATATATATATATATCTTTTGTTAAGCTTGGTTTAGGTATGCATTTTATTTCCGTACTTCTTGTAGAGTACTAATTTGGAACAAATAGTTTCTTAATGAAACTGGTGGGACCCAACTTTTATAAGAAGAAGAAAATTAGGAAAATAAATGAAAAGATAATAAAAGAAATAATGAAGATAGGCAATTAATTAGTTGAGCACAATACAATACTAGTTCTCTCATGTTTGCTTGCACTAAAATCATCTCAACTTGATTGTTGAAAATGGATGATATGAAATTAAGATATTACAGTTGATTAACTAAGCACCAATAAAACTCATTGCTTCAGTAATTTGTTAATTCAGAAGAAATCGAACCGGGCAACCACAACATAAGTACCTAAAATTTATATGCTTTAATTTAGTAGCTAATTATTTGCAAGAGAAATTTCTATTTGTTTCTTTTGATATTCGATTCCCAGGGAAAATAGTATTTTCTTTGTCCCATAGGTGTAAGAAAAAAAATATATAGGAGGTTGTAACGTCAATTTTTTCATCTTTAGAAAATAAGAGATCAACTAGTCAAGGAAACATATTAATTGCTATATTTCCTTCAAAAATAGTATGATCTGAATCAAAATTTCGGTTCAAACATGAGGTGGCCGAACTTTGATTTTATCCCCCGTTCACATCATTATCAACACATATTTTACAATAAGGAAAATCACATGTATGTGGTGGGATTGAAAATTTGATTTGATTTTTTCTATTTATGAAATCTAAATAAGGAGTTGACTGAAATTTTAATTTAATTCTTTAAAGTATTTCAAATTCTCTCTCTGAGAACCGGATCCAAATCCGTTCATTTTCTTTTGAAAAAAAAGAGCATCCTTCTATTTTATTTTTCTCTCTACCTCTCAATCTCTCATCTACTCTTTTTTCTCTTTTTTTTTTTTTTCTTTTCTAGAATGAGAGCTCAAAAGAAAAATAAGAAAGTGCTTCATAATTTTTCTAAAAAAAAGAAAGAATGGATTTGAATTCGAAAAAACCGAAGCAAATATTTGGTTTTGACCAAAATATTCCGTCAATGGGGAACCGAGGGGCGCATAATTTTCATACGTGGGAACGAATCAAATTGAAATCCGAAACTTTAGTTTGTTATTTTCAAGGAAAAAAAAAAACAATCACTTTTTTATTTTCTCAAAATTAAAGAAATTGTTGTGAATTGTCATTGCTTATGTGAATTCTCTCTGTATTAATTATTGCATGCACGAACAAAAATATTTTACTACGCACGAGCAGCACGATTTCCAAATATAAAATATTGTGATATTCTGACAAAATATTCTCTTGATATTTTACTATGTACGACATATCACCCTTTTGACCTTCTACAACTTGAGGGAACAAACTTCCACCAAATAAAAACTAAGAAAAAACAATCATTTCATTTTTATAGATTGTGGAATACATTTTTTTTTCTTTTTAGAAAATGAAAAATGATTTGTCAATAAATAGATTGGTTTTTTTTTTTCTTCCAAAAATAATAAGGACCAAATTAAAGTTTCAGTTCAAGTATGGAGTAACCAAAACTTTGATATCGTCTCTCCTTTCACACCAACACACATTCTGAGCCACATAAACTTTGGTTTGGTCCATGATCCATCATTGGCAGAATCATGATCACACATTCTCGAACACTCAATCTTTTGATAGCTACAGTTGTATGACCTTTTTTTTCTAGCCAACGGTGCTATCGTTCCATCTATGTCCACTAAGTTTCTGAAAACTAAATATGAGAGTGACCGAAAAACTTTGTTTCGGTCCTCTCAATTTTGAAACCCAAATACGGGTGACCAAATATTTAGTTTGATCCACTCAGTTTTTTGAATCATGTATATTTTGTGGCGTGGTGGACTGAACCAAAGTTCCGATCAACACGTGCCAAGACCGAAACTTTGGTTCGATCTTACTATTTTCTGAGGTAAAAAAGCAGGGGCAGAACATAGTGTAACCTGGGGGGTGCTAAGCCACTCCTATCATTTCAAAATTATCTTATTGAGTATATAGAAGTTCAATTGAATTTTAATTTTCATACACAATAGCCCCCTCTAAGCAATATTATAAATGTATAAGGTCTTGAATGATTAAAATTTGAAAAGGTACATATTGACAACTTTTTTTCATCTCTACAGACTCTTCGATTTCCGCATTATTTATATAAAAAAAAGAGAAACTTTTTGCTTTGGTAAAGATGTCAGTCAAAACATATAAGAAAATATATAAAAAAGGAAGTGTCCAATAAAGGAAGGAAATCTTCAAATTCCAACAGAGCAACATCTCCATTTTGTTCAAAAAAAAAGGGACAAATTAACCTATTCTAGAAAAAAAAAATATAAGAGCTACGCAAAATTATCAGAAAATAAATACTGAAAGATGTCAAACTTTTTATTTTGAATTACAGAAAGGAAAAGTTTCGATTTTGGAAAGATGTCAAACTTTTTGCCTTTTCTTTTCTATTATCTTTATGAAATCAAATAGCAAGAAATTTTATTATCTTGTGTTATATAATTATTTTTTTATTAATATTTTCTTAATATGATGTTTAGCACCCCTATAGTCAAATTCTAGTTCCGCCCCTGTAAAAAAGATCAATTTGTTTGTTGAAAAATCGATTCTATGACCTTCATATTGTATTTAGTTTTTTTCATTTTCTTTGTTTTGCGTTTGAAATAAAAATTAATGAGTAAATTATAAATTAACTTGACAGTGACAAAAAATGTGAGATTTCATACATTTTCACAACTTTTCTACGGGGAGACATCTTGAATTTTTGGTGACAATTTCAGAAAGTTTTGTCATAAATAATGTATATACGGTGTGATATTGAATACTAAAAAATTGATTAACCAGATTTCTTCATAGAAAAAAAAAATACAATCATGATGACAAAGGAAAAACAATCAAGCCAAACTTATGAATATACAAAGCCGATCGAGCGCAGCAATTAGCTAGTACGTACAGAATGGAAAAAGAATTTGACAAAGTAACAGTGATTAAAATTTAAATACATAGGATTCAAATTATGGAACGAACTCAGACGTCAATCAACGACTGTTCAACTACCTCAGTTATAGATTTCTATTGTGCAAAGCAGAGTTACCGAAAGAAGATCTTTTGCTTCCTAACCTCACCCCTTTCGTCCACATGCAAGTGCGGTGATTTTGCCTTTGTCGCTTCCTTTGTAGACCTTCCTTGTGTCATACAAAATATATTATTTTATAACCCAAATATATTTCATTAATTGCTAATTGAGAAACATTAAATAATCAGAAAAGAAATAAGGTACGTACCTTTGAGGAACAAAGTGTTTTTCAAATTTGGGAAGAGGCCTTGCATGAGGCACCATAGTCCTTCTCAGTTGCTTCAGTGCCTTCTCTTCCTCCATCTTAAAAAATATACAGACATTTTTTTATTTATTTTCAAATAAGTTAGTTGATGAGAGAGTAATTATTTTTGTTTCCTAAGCCAAAGTCAATAAAGGACATAATAATGTCAGTACCAGTTTTGTAGACTCAGCTTCCTCTCTCTGTCTTTTATACATAACTTCTTTTTCTTTTATCTGCAAATTACAAAAAGAAGTTACACCTAAATTGTTTGTCACTGGTTTTGTTACCAAAACCAAATAATTGAATACGTACCTTATTATCGAACTCTTGTCTTTGTGTTGATCTTTGGTCAACATGCAAGGCAAATGCTTGCACTTCTGTCAGTGCCTTTCTTTCCTTTGCTGGTACTGGCAGTGGGTCCCTTTAAAAAAAATTTAATATATCAATAATACAAGTAATTAACCCCAAGGAATTCAGAAAAACTGCTGATTAAAATAACATGACAAAGCAACATTGTTGTAACAAAATTATGGGTAAAAAAAATCATCTGGAATTTGAATTGTTATTTGAGATTAAATTTTTAGTTGTTTTGGTCACGTGTTGTCATGTTCACATGTTGCATTGTAATCAGGTCAGTTCGCAAGCTGAACTTAGGTCATAACAAAATTATTTTGAGATTCAGAAAAATGTGAAAAAATAAGAAAAACCATAAAAAATATGACAAAATTATATAATATCAATGATAAAGCAAATTGAAGTTACTCTGTAAGAATAGGCTTTGCCCGATAAATCCTCTTCTCTCTCTCCTCCCTCTCCATCCTTTCTCTCTCCTCCATCTTCCTTCTCATTTCTTCCTCATGTCTGACAAGGCTCTCCAGTTGAAAACCCTCCGGCTTTGTGCACGGCTTCGGTACTGGCTTCGAGGGTACCTACACCACCGTACACAGACTTAAATATCAGTACACTTCTGAAACTTTGATTGTACCAGTCATATTTTGAAGTGATTCTTCAATTTCAATTGTATGTGCCACTATGTACACAGAATTACATATATATTCATCTGAAACTCTGACTGTACCAGTCATATTTTAAAGTGATTGAACTAAAATTGTATGTACCACTGGGTACACAGAATTACATACAAGTACAAACATCTGACACTTTATTTGTACCAGTCATATTTTGAAGTGATTCTCTAACTAAAATTATACGTACCACTGGGTAATCAGTAGTATAAGGATATGGGGTAGCTTTTCTAACTCTAGCCTTCTCTTCCTCTTCTTGCTTGCGTGCCAACTGTGTCAGTAATAACATCTCCTTTTGGAGCCCTCTCTCCTAAAATATATTACATTAGACCTCATTTACATGTATTCATAAAACTAAACAGCCTACATTGCAATTAATTTTACTAATATACCTCAGTGTGAAGATTGAATGGGTTCGGCATGGTAAGCCCAGGTACAAAATTATTTAGTTTCTGACTGTGGAATGAAGACTCAGAGTGTAGAGAAAGCTGGATGGTAAAACAAAAAAAAAGTTAAATATACATGAGACAAGGAACTAAAATGAGACAAAAAAAAAATACTATTTGTTGTATTAGTGACAGTGCCTTATCAAACTGATCGAGAACCGATGCAGTAGCGGGGCCCAGCCTTTCGTCTGTGGCAAAGTGGAACTCTTTTGGTGTAGTCAAAGGAGGTTTTGGCACAGAAATTGAAATACTATCAAGCGCACGATCAAGAATCTGCAGTTGTTATTTTAATTAGGTAAAGGGAAAATCAAATAGAAATTTAAGTTTTCTTTGAAAGATTTTAAGATAAATACCTTTTTGTTCAGAGGCCTGGCCTTAAACTTGGGTGCGTTTTCTAGTTCTTCCAATTCTAACTCCTGAGAACTCTTTACCCTGCAGGGAAATTAAATTAACATATTAGTATATTACCCCTTGTTGAATTAACAATATCAACATAGGTAGGCCCAATCATTGGATTAAATGGTTCAGTTGAATTTTTGAATTACTTGTATTTGGTTTGGTTTTGATTTTTCAAAACCAAAAAGACAAAACCGACCGAACTCTATGTAATGTCAACAACTCTCTTATTTTGGTTCAGAACACCCCCCCCCCCCCCCCCCCAATAAAAGGTAACGACGTAATAGGAAAATGAATTTACTTTGGTGGCCGGGCCCGAAGTGATGTTTCAAGGTGAGGTGGTCTTGCTTCAGTTAGTTTTAGGGGCTTCTTCTGACTCTGTCAGAGAAAAAAATGTTAGTTCTTAAAAAAATTAAAATTAAAATTTTAAAATTTTAAAATTTTGTCTTACCTGAAAAGTGAATCCTGCAACTGAGGAAGTCTCCGAGCATGCATCGGCATGCCGGCTAGCTCTTTGAGAAGTTTTGAAGTTGAACTCCTACATCCAGTAAAAATGAAAGTTTATTATGTCTTTTAAAATATAGTATAATGCGGATAATAAAATGAATAAATATGATTTGATATCACCAAGGAAGAATAATGTTCGAACCTTAAATTCTAGCGGCTGATGAGTGCTCTTGTTTACTGGAGGAAGAGAGGGAGCCTCAAGAATCTGGCAAGAAACAGAAATTTTACTACTCATAATTGCTTTATTATTACATTTTATGATTTCAATGCACATTTAGTGTTGAATATTTTTATTTTTTATATCTCAAGTAAATTCGTTCAAATCCTCTGAAATATCTCAAATTTTCGGTTTATCTAAAAGCCGGGGCCAAACATTTTTCGGTGCTTATTTGGAATGCGGGGCATGTAATATTGTGCTTTGAGATCCGTGCAGAAATGATTTGAACGGCCCAGATTTTCCACAGATCAACTCAAAAGTTTGAGATATCTCAGGGAATGCGAAATCCTAAATAAACCCTGAATTGATCCAGAAAATTCGCAGAGGATAATCCAAAGAAAAGAAAAATGTTAATCAGTTGCAAGGTTTTACTTTTTTGTTGAAGGGTCGGGCCTTGAACTTAGGCATTTTAGCGAGCATCTCAGCCTCTATCTCCTCTGAACTCTTCACTCGAACTGCCCGGACCCGTTGTGAGGTCTGTAGCTCGGGCTCCTTGGGCCTTGTCAGAACAAGTCTGGGCCTTTGAATTGCCTGATAAGAATCTTCCTGCATTGCATGCAATTCAACAATTGATAAAATTTAGTTATCAACAGTGAAAATTCATCATTTAGTTAAATCAATTGAAATATCAACAGATAAACTTACATGTCGCAACGACTTATTATTATTCTGAGAAATTCTCAGGTTGTCCCTTGTGCCTGATTCGAACCGCTTTATAACCTCAGCAGCAGAAACAAATGGCGTTCCCTGCTTATAATATACCATTAAAGAAATTTAGTGTACTCAAAATTTCAACAAAATAATATTTTTATCGGGTTTATATTATACCTTTGAGATCTCCTGAATTCTCTTTGGAGCAGTACATTTGTGGGTTAAGTCAACCGGTTTAACATTCATTATCTACAATAAAACAAAGAATCATATACAAATGACTAGTGTGAAACTGAATAAAGTGGAGGGGCCTGGATGCATTTTGTAATGAGGTTATATATTAACCTGTCTAGTCCTCCCTCCATCAAGCTTTTGCCTTTTGACTGCTTGATTCTCCTGTGCAATATCACGGGTAGCAGTGTTCTTTGGCATCCCATTTTGAGACCTAATCAAAGAATTACATCAGATATCAATTAAAATCAAATTCCATACCAACTTTTAGAACCATTAATTACTATGAGATGTGGAAAGTTGCCTGATCTACTGATTGTTTCTTTTTGTTTTTTTTTTTTTATTTTAAGAATTAAACTCAGCTGGTTTTACCACCTGGTAGAGTTGTTGCTTCATTTTTTTTAAGAGGTCATTACCACCCCCCAATTCTAGTTGGTACCAGTAAGAGTTCTTTAATCAAGTTACAAAATCTCACTTGATCAAGCTTCTGTACTCCAAGTTCTTTTGATGGAAGGGCAAAGGTGTCTTTTGTACGCATGAATTATTCCCATATGTTGCCTTCTTTTCAGTCAGTTTTTTGGAACTGGAGGGTCCAGTTCCTTTCATGGGATTTGCCTGTACTTGAATTACAGTCTGAACCCCACTAGCAGGTATAGGCTTAGGTGGCTTCCCCACAGTAGCAGGGATAACATTCGGTGTACAAAATTCGACATCTGTTGTAAAAAAATAAAATAAAATAATAATATCAAAGAAAGTTCATGTCATGTGCCGAAAAAATTCTCTGTGTAGTAAAAGTAATAAGGTAGTAAAGTGTTGAGTTGTGAAATTAAATATATAGCCTGATTTGTGAATTTAAGCTCCAACTGTAGAAATACAGTATATAAAGTGTTGAGTGGGATACGAAAACAAGGTAGAAAATAGAAAAAGGCACAAAAAACCCTGAGAGTGAATTAGGAAGAATGTAAAAATAAAAATTAAAGTTATTTTTACTCACTTATTGCCTCCAATTTCTTTACAGGTTGTTGAACTGGGAACTCAAAAGGAGGTGTCTCCTCTCTCTCCGAATCAGCAATTAGGCTATTCATTCATTCATTTAAAAGAAGGCAATTTAAAATCAGATCTCGTGGCATTAAATTATAACAAATGTGATATCTCAGAGAAAATTAATTATACCTCGTCTCTTTTCTCGTCTCCTGGCTATCAGTTTCATGTGCATCTCCTGATACATTTGGGACCTAAAAAGTTGTCCAGAAATTAATAAATAAAGTAGGTAGTAACCTCATTTAACTAAAACCTAAAAAAAAAGTTTTATGTTGGGTGCATTTAATCCTGTATGGTTTTTTTACAGGCACAAATTTCTAGCCAAGTAATCCAAAACCTAATTTTTCATTTTAAAATAAATGAATTCTATTTCACAATTCCTGGCAAAATCTTCGATCAATTCCATGAGAAATTGGTACTCACACAGTCAAAAGAAATTGACTTCCTGTCTTTTGATTCTTCTCTCAGTTCTTGATCTCTTGACTCTTGAATTGCATCATTCCCTTGGTGAGTTCTGTACAGATAACCAGTTAAAACATTACAAAGAAGTCATAAACACAAATATAAATAAATAATATCTTTAAGAGAGAATACAACTCACCCAGTTATTTCATATTCTTGCTTATTCTGATCTTTAAGTTCTCCATCCTGCAAAAGTAAATGGAATGTAACAAAGATAAGATTTCAGAAATAACAATTGAAGTAAAATAAAATCAATGTTTATATATGATGATGATTATTATAACCTTTTCGACTTCCATTTCGACCTCATTAAAGTCGCATAATGTCTCGATCTTAATAGATCGCTCCTTCTTTATCTTTGGCATAAAGGCTAAAATTGAGAATTTTAACATGGTTAGAATAAAACCCAGAAATTTAAAGAATGGGATTATGTCAATTCGCTAAAAAATTATAAATCTTCCATAAAATAGTATTGTTAATGTCAACGTGCCAAGGGGAGACATCAGAGAACTCAAATTAGACAATCAAAACAACAAATGAGTTAGAAATTAGTTTTCACTTCTATAATTTTAAAAGAAGAAATTGGGGCAGTGAAACTAGTATATGAGCAAAGTTAGAAATTACGCTGAATTGATCGTTTTCTATAGTCCAATTTAAACTGGCAGCAAATTTATTTCATATAATTATTACGTTAGTTATAAAAGCTTCCCAAACAGTTCTACTGTTCCATTACTCCAATTTTTTACAATTGACACCTCTGAATTTTAAAGTATATAGAATTCCATGGAAAAGATGTCAAACAACACAGATGAAGGGATTTTCAACAATTTCAATGGAGAAGACAATAGAGCACTCAGAATTGCAGTAAAAATCATTAGAGGAAGTTCTTACGAGAAGGTGCATGGCTGTAAGAGTTCTCAAACCAGATCTCGGCTTGTCGAATTTCCTCTTGTGTCTCTTCTTTTAAAAAATCGAAGAATCCTGGTGCTGAGAACTCATATGTCTCATCGATCTGAACTGACCCGGATGCCATGTCTGGATCTCTTGATCTAAAAGGCTCTCTCTCTATCTCTCTCTCTTTGAAACCTTGGAAGCGGCTACCACTCTCTCTCTCTCTCTCTCGCTCTCCCTCCCTCTGCTCTGCTGTTCTTTCTTTCTTTCTTTGTTTCTTTCCGTCTGATAATTCCTTCCGATATGAGAATTAGGTTTATCGATGTAAGAGGAAAGGAACGTTAGAAATCTCAACGGTCGAATTTTGAAATTATCCAGAAAGTGTTAGTAATAGGAAAATAATTTGGCTGTTCTCGGAAATTTCACCGACGCGGTGATCCGTAGAACTGATCGGTGGGACCCATACAGTAGATTGCTTCCCGAGACAATGCTCCGGGAATATTTTAAAGGTATTGGATCCAAGGTTAGAATGAAATTCCTATTCTCTTTACTCCTGGAGCACCAACTCGGACAGACGGAGAGTGTTGGATGGCTGAAAACCAAATAGTTGTTTAAATATTACTGGACCAACCACATTTAAAATAAACAATCTGAATTTATTTAAATCTTTTAACTAGTTAGGGAAATCTTTCGGGTTATTAGTATGTAATCTAAATAGATTCCTTTGTAAGAAAATATATACTAAAAAGGAAAAAATTGCTTTGTACTCGATAATTCAAACTATTTCAGTATAGTATAAATTTTATTTCAAATTTCTGAATATGTTTATCATAAAATACAATGAAACATGTACTTTATCATAAAATATTGTTCTAGATAAACTAGTACAAGGTTTCCAATTCTCTATTTTAAAATAATTGATAGTTAACCTTCAAAAATAAAATAAAATAAAATAAAATAATTGATAGTTATTTAATATTCATTATTTGTTAGTTTCAATTTATTATTGAGCCTAAAAGCTCTTTCTTCACAAATATTTTCCTCATTTTGCATATGAGCATGTGTAGAATTTATTAATTGCAAAAGAGTTCTATAGTTGAAACGTTTTAGTGATGTGTAGATTCTGTGGAGGATTTTGACTTATACTAAATTTATTTTACAAAAAAATATGACATTGTATAATTTTATTTGACTAATATGTGTTAATTAAATGATATAGAAATGTAAGTCATGTATTGAGATTAAAAAATTTAGAGATTGCTTATTCTACAAAATATTTAGAAGAAAAAATAAAATAAAAGAAGAAACATTCTTATTAGAAATTAAATTTATTAATCTGTTTCATTGACCGGTGTGCCACGTGTGATGTTAGACCTAGACACTATATAAGATAACGGCTCTTTCTTTTGGGCCCATGTTTAAGCAATATCAAGAGTTCTACATCTTTCTACTAATATCTCACGTGGCAAAGCTATAGTCGCAGTAGGAAGCAAACTGATTCTATAGTAGAAATTGGTAAATATAAGTTGGTAAACAAAAAATGTAACTTTTGTGCAGAGGAAGAATTGTTGTGGTGGGTCCCATGCGGGAGCGCGGAGGAACAGAGACAAACGTACGCCGACAGTTGAGTAGTTGACTACTAGCATTTTTTCAAATACGTACTCCCAAACTTCTCTATTTCTAGGAAATAAATCTGCTGTGATTCGAATGGAATAACAGGGTCCTGTTATTCCGATCCCAACCATTCAATTTCTTTGAGATTTGTGTATGAAAAAAAAAACTTATTGAACTTCGTGCATGAAAATCTTTGAATGGTTGAGATCGGAATAACATTGGAATCACAGCAGATTCATTTCCCTATTTCTATGGTAATGTGAATAGTGCACATTGGTAATCAATATCTTTATTTGTTGTTTACAAACTTCACCTTTTTTTTTATTAATAAAACGTAAGACTTTGTTTTAGAAAAAAAAAAAAAATTAGATAAAGACGGAATTCAAAGTCCCCTAAGTTATAAATCTGCAACACAAGATTTTTTCTCAAATCTGTTGACAAGAATACCAACAAAAAAATTTCATTAATCAAGGAAAAATAATGTCAATAATTTCATCGGAGGATTACGAATATCAGTAGAAGCAGAAAAAAAAAAATAGGAAAATTGTTATGATAAAATATAATATATTTCACAATGAATGGATTATATACTGCAGCATTTGAATTGAAAAATTAAATGGAGTTATACAGTTACATTGAAAAATATTAAAGAAAATGTTGTTTCAATTATATATATGCATGGTGTTATGAATTTTTATTATAAAGCAGGCTAATTACTTACTTTTTTTTATATAATTTAATATGAATATACGTACATACATTAATAAGAACATTTTATATAGGCTCATATAATTTGAAAAGCACCTATATTTAATTTATTGACATTTAATAGTCTGTTAGGTTCTTCAGTTCTCTCTAATTTGGGTTTTAAAACTCAGCCTTTAAATTGGATGGGAACCACCAATTAACTCTGGCTGACCTAATAATGCGCAATGATAATATCCCAATGAATGAATCTTTATTATCCCAAATCCTCTGCATGACTACCTCGTGAACTAATTTAATTTATATCAACCACTTCTTACCAATACAGGGCTACCTACCTTTTGTTTCACTTTTTAGTTTTTACTGATATTCAGATTTTGAAAAAAAAAATATTATAGCACCATTCTATATCTAAAACTATTAAGATATCAGATCTAATGTTGTGTGTTTCAACTATCTAAATGTATGCATTTTATGATTAACCGTGAACACGATCCTAACACATTAGTTCAATCTTTTTTTCTTAGTCTCGTACTAGTAAGAATTATGTTTCAACCTAAAGAATACAAGTACTGAATTGCTGCTGAATGAATGTATGCTTATAAACAGGGATGGATACAGAATTTGATCAGAGGTAGACACAAAATATTAACAAGAGCATAATTTTTTTTTCTCCTGACGAATCGAAGCGGAGTAGTGGATAGAGATCTAAAAAAATCATGGTATGCCCGGATACGTCATGACACGACACAGTTCTGTCATGATACGTGTGCCGGTTATGTGCCATGACCATCCACGTGTCGTGACTATCATTCGAAAATTTGGCACGACAAGGCACGTCACGCAAAAGATATGGTCATAGCACGACACATGGTCACGTGTAATTAGGATCGTTAGATCTTGATTGAATAGTGAATCTTAAATAAACTAACCTAAATTATGGGGAAAAAATAGTTAAACATGACCAAACGTGACTGGTCACGTTTAGACACGTCACAGTGGTCATGGCATCATTAACATGTTGTGACTATTCACATGCCATGGTCATCTTTTCAACATAGTAACAAGAGTCGCGATATATTCGCGTTTTATTCGTTTTTTTTTTTTACGTTTCCGAACCGAACTCCGAATAAAACGCAAAAAAAACGTATAATACATTTTATTCGCGAATAAAACGCGTATAAAACGCGAGTCACTAATTATTCGCGATAAAAATGCGAAAAAAACAGATGCTGTTAATGGGCCGGCCCGCTGAGTAAAGGTGCTGGAGCGCTGGGTGAATTAATTGGAAGGTTGGATCCGCTTCAATCTATATAGTACCCGAAATTTTGTATTGAAATCAGTTTGGATCCGCTCCAATGTAAGAAGTTTGAATCATTTTTTTCCTTTTTGCTGGGTTTTTTTTTATTTTTTTTTGCTTCCTTATTGTACCGAATCATTCCCAAATTATACCCGAATTATATCCGAATCACGAATTTTTAATCCCACCAAACCGAACCTGAACTATTGATTTGTTACTATGCTTTTCAAGTTTGGTCACAACACGACATGACACGTGATCCAAGTTACGCTGTGACTAGTCACGGCACAGTACATATTTATATCCTTGATAACATACATCTTTTTCTCCTAACAAAATGATTCTTCTAAATGGAATAGCGAATGAGATTGCGTCTTTTTTTTTTCCTTTCTTTTATGTGAATCAGTCTGGACTGACTATTTTTTCCTCACAATTTTCTTCTACTGGACTGTGAATTAAATCCAGAAATAGACATTATATCCATCCAAATGTAGACACAAATATAAAATACCACTAGATCTAAATTTTCCAATCCAGAGATAGACACTTGCCTACTCTTGATCTTTCTTGAGTCCGCCACTGCTTATAAAACTGAACAGTTTCTTGTCAAATATTTAAAATACAAAACATTAGAGTTATTTAAAAAAAACATTATAGATATATAAAATAGCATGCATTAAGCTATGCAAATTCAGGATTTTATTATTGAACTAAAACCCAAAAACTGGACCAGGAACTAAATCCTACAATTCTTTTAAGAAATTAAAAATCGATTTGTCACGAAATAGATTATTATTTTTCAAAAATAATAAGGATTGAACTATTGATTTAGTCCATATACGGATGACTAAATCAATAATTTAGTCACTCCTTGATCACACATGAACAATATTGGAAAACAGATTGCAAAAAAAAAAAAAAAAACAGAGAGAAAAGTGATCAAACCATTGATTCACCCCCCCCCCCCCCCCCCCTCCCCGATGACTAGAGTCCAGTAGCCGAAAGCATCACTAGCTTACGCTCTGACCCGAGTAGCATGGGACACGTGAAATCCCGTGTGAATCAGTACCATGAGGAAAAGGTGAAAAGAACCCCTCGAAGGAGTGAAATAGAACATAAAACCGTGAGCTACCAAGCAATGGGAGGAGAAAATGATCTTTGACCGTGTGCATATTGAAGAATAAGCCGGCAACTCATAGGCAGTGGCTTGGTTAAGAAAACAACCCACCTGAGCCGTAGCGAAAGCGAGTCTTCATAGGGCGATTGTCACTGCTTATGGACCAAACCTGGGTGATCTATCCTTGACCAAGACGAAGCTTGGATGAGACTAAGTCGAGGTCCAAAGCTACGGCTCAGGTGGTTAGAGGTGAAATGCTACTAAAACCCAAAGCTAGCTGGTTCTTCCAACCGTTGTGTTAAGTAGATAAGTAGGCTATATCTGTTAATCATTATAGGTTTGTTTTACCAGAAGTTGTGATGGTGGATTTGGTTTCATTTCCTAATGGGTGACCGAATCAATAGTCTGACGACCCTTTTTTTCAAATTTTCAATGTCACCATTCATATAAAGGTGTGACAAAGAATAGACTGAACTATTGATTCAAACACCTCACAACCTGAATTAAATCAATAATTCGATTCTTACTATTATCGAAAAAAAAAAAAAAACCATCAACCTGTTTCCTGCCAAGACTTTTTTAAATTTATTAAAAATAAATTGCAAAGCCTAACGCAAAATGGTTCTGTTACATTATCTTTTAAATCAGTTACAGACGAAAACCATGCTAGTGCAATCTCCAAGAATACATGTTCACTTTGGGATCAAACTATATTCTTAAATTTCATGAAAAACGGGGTACTGACAAGCATCCACTTGCGAATTTTAAGTTTTTTAATAACATAAATATAAACTTAGCTTGATAAACTCGATAAACAATATGACTAAATAAGGTAAAAAAAAATGTTCAGTTTATATACACTCAAAATTTATTATACATTCGATACAACAAATATGAAAATAACAATTACTTCATTTCTTCATACTCTCTAAACTGAGCTAAGGTCTTGGGAAACTTGGCTCTGCCACCTGCAACCAGAAAGTAACAAATTATTCTCCAAATGGGGAAAAAAAATAATATTCAAAACCAGACCCATTTATTTGCGGTTCACAGCCTAGTAATCTCTCATAATTTGAATTACATCCAACCATTGTTTTGATGTGATGAGTACTTTAAAAACAGCCAATACTAACCAACCACCAGAACCTTTTTTTTGCAAGCTCAAACTGGAACTCAAGGGTCAATTTCATCATTAAAATTTATTTGAGGAAAAAAAATTTCACTGAACCAGGGGCGGATCATAAGTCCAACCGGAGGTGCCTAGCCATTCCAATGATTTTAAATATTTTAATCATGTATATTGATTTTTTTTTTTTAAATATATAGTTCAAGCCGCTCATAAAATGTTAAATGTGTAATTGTTGTCTAGTTGTTACAATTTCATTTTGTCGTTGTGGCCACATTCATATTATGCATTTTACATTTCAGCCCCCAATCTAAATTTTCTAGTTATGCTCCTGCACTGAACTTAATCCTCATTTATAAACCTGGAGTGACATTTGCCAATACCAAAAATTATTTGGCTACAATTTGCAAAAGCAAGCAATAGATGCTTCTCGCATGACATGGAGATGTCAGTAGTTTGCAAAAAGGAAAAAAAAAAATTAGATATATAATACGAAGTGCCTACCTTGTCAGAAGGAATCTAGAGAGAGGGCTTAAACTAGCTGTATCAAGTGGCTGTCCAATTGCTGGCTTTTTATCAGTGTATGCTTCTTTAGCAGAGATCTCCTCAATTTTTTTCGATACAAAACTAGCCGCAGTTTCCTGTAGTGCACTCAAGGCCGGTTCCTTTGAACTGTTGCACAAGAGAGAATTAAAAAAAAAATCAGTCACAACTAGCGAACATGATAGCAAAAATAACAAAATATTAACTCATCGGATTTGCAAATTATATACAAGACTTGAGAACCAAATAACACTAAACATTTTTCATAACTGAGACCTAGTCCTTGTTGACATGTGACAGTAATCTTGATATTATGTGCTCATCAACAACAACTATTAAATCAGTGAGATGAACAGATTTACATTTCGGCAAATTTGACAAATTACCCTTACCAAGTATGTTTCCTTAAATCAAATCATAAGAACAATAAATTTGGACATTGGACTAACTACTGGGAAGCAAATTAACCATAAAATTTCTGTTAACTAGCATTCTTAATATTTATGATGCTAAATTTTTTTAATTGTACTATTGCTGAAAGTCATCTTAATTAAATAACTGACAGATGTCGCAGGCAATTTCATCATGCCTCATCCTCATCATTTTTTAACACTTCGATGATCTTGAAAACTTATGAAAGTAATCACTAAAGTACAGGTGCAGTATCCGAAATGATTACTGGAAACCAACAATAAATAAAATATACAATTATGACCTTCCAAGGTGTTCAAGCAACTTAAGCACGAATTTTTCACAAGAGCCCGGTAGCTGATACTCCAGATCCATCAAAGACTCGGCTACAGCATTTGCAGTGGGACCCTCTGATTTATCTTCCATGGCCTAAGAGAAAAAAAAATTTAGACGTCTACTGGTGAATAATTATTAGCAAGATAAAACCCTAGATCGTACATCTTTCAGTGAAGGAAGGAGTAACAGAGATAATGCCGAAGAATTTGAAACAGCTGAAGCCCGAGCAGCCAGCTGCGCATCACTTGAGGAACGCGATTTACTACCACGTGCTTCTGTAGGTTCTCTTAGGAGAGGGAAAAAAGCAAATATTGTAAGTGACAGAAAATACAAAAATGTATGCAGTATTCATATACTGTCTATTACTTAATATTGTCACATGATTACATCCTTCCTAAAGCACAAGCTGACCAATAAATAAGGTATTGGCAGCGGCAAGATATTAGAACGGAGGAGGATTGTTTTGAGTTCTCCATCGAAATAGACAAAAGATGAGCCAAAATTCAATACCTGGAGGATTCACGGCTGTTTATTTTTTCGGATAATTTAGAGTCATTGGATTCTCTGTCGTGCCGGGCCATGACTGGCCTTTCTCGAGCATTACCTTTTCTTAATAAAGCTGCTCTTGCCTGAAAATCATGTATAAAACATTATATTGTATTAAATATTGCTTAACATATACATAGATTGTTAGTTGGTAACAAAGAGTATGTGCTTTTGCAGTGCAGCTAATTAAGTCATTCCAAAGAAAAAACAAGACCTGATTACTTGACTTTGATAGTCCTTTTCAGTCTCTTCTTGTAACGATACAAGTTGACTATGGTCAATGGTGGTTTAACTTTAAACCGGTATATTTAACATCGATGCTCAATTATTGGCACCTTTTGAGTGCTCGAATGAAATCGTCAGCCTAAAAAACGTAGCCACTCAAAATAACTTTTGTAAAAGCTTACAGAAAATATGGTTACAGGTATTGTCTCAGTGAACAGTACCTGGTATGGACCAGTCAAAACAATCATTCTCAGAGAAACCTTTTTACATGAGAACATATATATGAATACCTCAGCAAGATTGGTAGCACTGTCTTCACGCGGCAAGGCAGACGACGCCTTTTCTTGCATTCCAAGTCTTGATCTAGGAGCTCTAGGAGACTCTGAATCACTCGGTGAACGAATGACCAACGTACCACTACTTGAGTCATCACTAGAGGGGAACCTGCTAACAGGCTAATAAAGGAAAAAAAAAAAACAAGTGAGATCATGTCTTATATCATACCATTTCTTTTTCTTTTTCTTGTTTTTACTTTATTGTTACAAAGGCATACAGGCCTCAGGCAAATACAGTCTTGTTTCTTTTCTTTTTCAGGCCTAATTTGAGCTTAATTGTGGTTGCTACTCTAAAAACAAGTGCTCACCGAGTCACCAGCAATAACAAGTGCTCACTCGTATTACCTTGTTCGTTTGATTGTTTGAAGCAGCATTAAGGATTTCCCTGGGAGTACGTAGTACAACTGTACCTGTCCCACTTGACAACTCATCCTGTCAATACAGAAGCAGAAAGGACATAAAGCAAGAAAATATATAGAAAGTTCCTAAGAAACTAAGATTATGGTTTAATATGCCAACAATGTCCTACTTCGGTATTCTACCGCACCTACTAACATCATGTACTGAAACACATGGGGGAGTAGCAGAACAATATATTTTTCCTACTGTCAACAATAATATGGGAGTGAGGCTATGGTACTATCCATAGCGCAGATTGGTCCGTACTACGGATTACTATTTACATTTTCAAAGTCTAAACAGTTAATCTGAACCGTTCAACATGATTTTCATATGAAAATGTACTTGCATACTAAATTTTATATATTTTAGAATTTTTTTAGATTTGTAGAAAATCCCTTTTGAATGGTCTATAATCTTTAGATCAAGGGATTTTTTACCTATATAAAAAAATTATAAAGAATGTAAAATTTGATCTACAAGTACATTTTCATATGAAGATCATGTTGAACAGTTCAGATCAATTGTTTGGACTTTGAAAAGAGAGATATTGATCCATAATACGAACCAATATGCACTATGCATAGTACCACAACCTCACTCATAATATGGCCACTTAAGCTGGTTACCGACTTACAGCCATAGACCAATCAGATATCCCCTACAAACACCAGCTAGTAAAAACCCTTGTCTGAAATTATTCAAACCATATCAACATGTTCACGACCAATATTAAAAAGTGCCCTTTTTATATTTTTTGTTTTGCAATCATACACCCAACTAAAAAAAATGGAAGTTAGAAGCACATACATCTTCCAAAGAGCTGTCAGATCCGGCATCATCGGGACCAACTTGAGCTCCTTGGCGTGAGAAAATAGCGTTCACTTGTCCTTTGGGAGTAGTAGACATGTAGGGAAGGTCTGGTTTCTTATCTCTCAGTACTGAAGATTGAGGTGGTTTTGACGGAGTGCTTCTCACAGTCCCTGTGCCCTCAACATTTTGCTTCCATGTAGAGTCCTTGGGAATGTTTCGTGCACTGCAATGGAATAATAGAAATGATATTCGATCGACTATTTCAAGAGAGTAGTACTTCAATACAATCATTTGTGGATGGCAATCTTGTAATGTAAGATTTCACTATTTAAGGTTACGTCAAGCCAAGAAAATGTTTACCGGGAGAGCTTAACCAATTAGGTAACTAAATTTATTAACTTAAAATACAAATCATGCAAGAGTTAATTTGTCCAATAAGTTAAAACCCATCAGCTACAATAAGGAAGAGAACTATATACTGGCAATATTTTGTCAGTAAAACTCACTTTGATTTCATCAGTTTTAAGTTCTCCAACAAAAAATTCCAGTTAATATATAGAAGTTGTTATATTATATGCCTTACAAGTAGCTTCACGACTTAATATGTCTAAAGGACTAACTATTTCACAAAGTCGGTAACTTTGAATTTAAAATAAACTGATATGAAACACAGCCAAGTCTAAGCTTACTACAACCAACTCTTACTACAGAAGGTGAGGTTATATTAGAAATAAAAGTAGGTACCTGGGTATAGGAGCTTCATCTCTTGGGTCTCTAACAACCTTAACTGTGCCTGTGACGGAGACTACCTCTTGACGGGGTAAGGTGCCTTCCACGTCTTCTTTCACTGGAAACTTAGGTCGTTCTCTGACATATAAAAAAAATGACAAATTAGGAAAATAGAAGCAACAGTTGTAATCTCAGAAGAGTGAGGCTATGGTACTTTGAAGCACGGATCGGACTGTACTATGGATTCAAATCTCTGTTCTCAAGTTCAAATAGTAAATCTGAACCGCTCAACATGATCTCCATATGAAAATGTAGTTGAAGACCAGATTTTACATTTTTTAGATTTTTTTTACTACCTTTTTAGATAGGTTGAAAATCACTACTTTGGATGGTCCAGAATTTTTAAATTAGGTGATTTTCTACTTATTTTAAAAAATAGTAAAAAAAAAAGTTCTAAAAATTGTAAAATGATCTCATGTTGAGCGGTTTGGATCTACTTTAGGGCTTTGAAAATGAGATTACAGATTCATAGTGCAGATCGATGTGTGCTTTGCAAAGTACCATAGCCTCACTCATCTCAGAATTATAGTTCCAGTCTGATAGTAGTAAGTCAAATATCAGCCAATTTCCGTTGGTCAAAATCAATTTAATTTTCGGCGTGTGTGAGAGAGTGGCAGAGAGAGAGAGAGAGAGAGAGAGAGAGGCAACCTTATCTTGGCAGTCTCTGCTAAGATTTCAAAAAACAAAAATAAAACACACAGAGAGAGAGAACCTTATTCTTTCCATTAGCCTGGAACTCTTTCGCGCACTTTTAATAAAACGTTGTTTGAGAAGGTCCTTAGCATTAGGCCTCTGTAGCAAAATAAAAAATAATATACTAAGAAGTCCGAGAATATATATTTATTTCCAGTGAAATCATTTTCATCAAATTATAAGCAAAAGGTATCACAACTCAGCAATCATGTATATGTCAGGATCCAGGCATATAACATAGTATAAATCACAGCAAAACTCTGAGATTGGTATATTGTACAAAAAGAAAGTGTTGAAATAACTTAGTTTCACCTCAGCTGGGGTCTTCTTCAAGCACAAAGAAACAAATTCTTTGAGAGGTTTCGAGAAATGTTCATCGAGCTGTCAATATATAAGGATGAATTTACGAGTTAGACCTTCATAATAAACTATTTGAAACATGAAAAAAAAATGATGTATAAGCATCACACATAAATATAACTAAGACTTGCTGGAGCAAACCTGTGGAGGATTTTCTCTTGGTATCATGAATAGAACCCTCATGGGATGGATGTCAGCCAAAGGAGGCTCCCCTTTTGCCATTTCAATAGCAGTTATACCTAGAGACCATATATCTGCCTACATATAACATAAACAGATATATTATTCTAAAGCAAGAGTAAAAAAATATAAATTGCTTTTAGGATTGATCTTCAACAGATTTCTTTTTTGTGTGTGTGTACCTTCTCATTGTATCCTTCGGAGTTTTGAATAACCTCAGGGGCCATCCAAAAAGGAGTCCCAACAAATGTCTGAAATGAACACAAATTCAACATGAATTTCTCAACAACTATAATGCAACTTATCATATCACAAAGATTATTTATAAAGAACACACTGCGAAACCAAAGAGAAGGTATGAATGTTTCCTTGCTAGTAATACACGACATGTTGCATAAAGACTACAAACTCAGGCACGCTACTGCATACATAACAGGGGCAGTACTCTCAGTGATAGGTATGATGAAATTATGCACACAATATGTTCAACGTAGTATATTCTTTTGCTTGATATATTCCGAGTTAAGACTAACAATATATTCTTTTGCTTGAAATAACAATAATTAAGAGAATTCAGTACCTTTCTGCGAGACATAGTTTTGGTGAGTTGAGCGGAAACGCCAAAATCTGCAACCTACAGCACATAACACCATGCCAGATTCTAGTAAATAATAACATATTTCCAAGAGCATTTTTTGCAAGATACAAAGTAACTATGAACTAACCTTAACATCTCCATTTTCCGTGAGTAATATGTTTGCAGCTGAAAACAAAAGGTTACAAAAATGCTATATATTAGATTATCAGGTATATAAACACAAAAAAAAAATAATAAACAGGAAATGAGCTTGCACCAGCACACGTGATGGACCAATATTATATTAAATACACTTTCATGGTATTATGGTCCATTGCATAAAGCTTTTTGTGGATCTGTTGAATTGAATATATTATTTAAACAGCCATGCCTCATGTCTAATGTTAAAACAGTGATTTTGTACCTATTGTAAATATTTCCAAAAAATATAAAATTTGGTCTCCAAGCACATTTTAATATGAAGATAATGTTGAGCAATTCGGGTTGACTGTTTGGACTTTGAAAACAGAGATAAGGATATGAGGCACAATTAAGGCATGAAAGACACAAGGCATTTGAACTCTGCTCTTATTTCTTCATACTTTTCTTAGCTCAAAAGTAAACTAAAATTAAAATATGAACAGAAACCTTTTATATCTCGGTGAATTTTTCCTTCTGAGTGGAGATACTCAACGGCATGCAACAAATCCTTCAAGATACATGAAATTGACATTTCATCTAGAGGAGGTCCTGATTGAAGCTACAGCAAATAATAGAATGTAAAAACAAAAAGGAAAAAAAGAAAATAATTTTATAAATCGAAGCTAGTATGAGCTTAAACTCACAACAAAGTTCATGAGCTTAACCTAAAACACCATCGGATCGGCTTCAATGATAAATTTGAATCATTGATCTTAATCTACCTGACAAGCCAAGTGTATATGTTTAAAAATTTCCATTTTCGGGATCATTTTGTACAAGATCAAGAGATTTAGAAAATAATTATTTTAGCTTTCATTTTTCAACAATTTTCGACATCTTGATGTATTGTACTAACTAAAAAAATGAATAATTTGGAAGACATTCATCATGTAAATCATGATAAATGGTTACAAAATAATAGTTTGGAGTCAATCCATCAGTTTTTAGAGATTAAGCTCTGAATTCAAAATATGGTTTTGTTTATTGGTGTCAAGCATTAGTTATAAAGTTAAATCACCATTTAATTGAAGCGGATAATACAAAAAATTGCCTAAAAGGCACTATAATTTGAACTCACAGCCCTACATGCCTGTATCCGAATCACTGTGCCAGTATTATGTGCTAAAATATTGTACTACAGCCTAATTAAAATGCGTTTTAATCAGAGAAAAACTTACGAGATCGGCAACAGACCCACCAGCCATGTACTCCATTACTATCCATAGTTTTGTTTGGTGAAGATATGAGCCGTAATAGTCTGTTATATATGGAGATCGACACTGTGATAGTACTGATATTTCCTACATTTAAATTTAACAGTATAACAAGAAAGCATCAATTCTGGGCACACTTAGCAATAATACAATACATAGTATTTTTTTTTATATATATATTAATTTCGCTGGTTTGAAGAGTTCTCATAAGTCTTTCTTGCTTAAACTAAAAAGATGGGATTTTAGTTTTTTTTTTTTAATCATTTTGGTTAACATCACTCTTTAAATATTAATCTGAACTATCCATGAATCTCAATGACCAAGAAAATAATTGGCAATTTTTGCAGAATGAACCATACAATACCTGAAATCCCTCAGATTTTTATAAATTTTTCATTAAATTCATTTCAACTATTTTTTTTCAACATATAATAAAATCTTATTTGCATATTTCAAATAAGAGTTTGTCAGAAAAATAATAAGAATTTTGAAAAGAAACTGACATAATTATCAAAAAACAATTTAGAATTCCTGTAATATATATCAGCTAAAAAAGTACAACCAGTAATACCCTAACATTCAGTTTTATTATTTGGTCCAGGAAGTAGAACAACTTATAGCATAATCCTTTTGACAAGTTGTTAACCACACTGTGATGCTACAAATTCCACAAGGACTATATTGCAAATCCCAAAAATGTGTTCTACAATTATGGAGGGGGGGGGATGGGTTGTACCTTTTGAATGTCTTCAACATCATCCTCACTGCATGCAAAAAAAAGGAGGAAAGAAAAGGAAGAGTGTCAAATAACAAATCCAGAGATACTCATGGATAGAAGCAGTTGAAACAATTGTTTAATTTTTTATATTTTTCAACAACATCAAAATCACCGATAGTTTAAACACTTCAGCCTATTAACCATTGCATTGAATTATAGTTTAAGAGCAGAGACTTACGCTTCTTCTAGATCAATAACTTTAATTGCTACATCCTTGTTCAGTTCCTTGTCAAACCTACATTAAGCCACATTTATGTAAAACAAACTAATTATATTGTCACATAACAAATTTCCCTCCTAATTTTACAAACTAATTGCAAAATTCAATAGTATGTCACACTGCCGCTAATAATTCAGTAGAAATATGCAAAACCACCTGAAATTAAACAACCTGAGGTCAAAAGAACCTCCAACGAGGGTTTAAAACCTAGCTGCTAAGTAATTCAATTAACAAACCATAATCTTAAATAAACCCCAGGTACCAATCAATCAATCCCGATTTCCATTTCGAGGAACAATCTATCGTGCATTACTCACCCTTTGTAGACTTCGCCAAAGGAGCCACGCCCGATAAGCGACAGATTACTGAAGCGGGCCTCCATCGCCTCTTGCATTGCATCCGGACCCGACATCATCAGATACAGAGAGAGAGAGAGAGAGAGAGAGAGAGAGGCTCTGGTGAATAAATAAACCAGTCCCGTCCCGTCCCGTCCCGTCCGATCAAAACAGGTCTCGCTTTAAAGGCATGTACTGGTGGGATCCAGATCGAGACGGAGCAAAACACCAAGGAAGGAAGGGGTTAAGAGAGAAAGGGAAACAAACCAAGGGTTGGGATATCGAAATTCAATCCCTGAGGTAAAAGAATGTTTTCAATTAGATCATTAACCGTCCAATCAGAATCCGCACGAATTTTAAAGGATCCGTGCATTCCACCTCGAAACGAATTGGCCCGGATTCTGATCGAACGGTTCGTATATAAACATAATCATTATGTTACCTCAGAGGATATGGACTCGGGATGTCGCGCTTCTGAGAAAGGTGGAGAGGGAGTGCTCTCTCGGGTGCGTATCCTCGGAGATATCTCAATTTTTGCGTGACCGACGTATCCGGTGCCTATTCGGGGAACCGTAGGGGGCCAGTATTATTTGAGCTTAGAGATTCGTGTAGAATGTATTTGAACGATTGAGATATTCCAAAAATTTACGCAAATTTTGAGATATCTCAGAGGATGCGAATTCCTCTCTCTTGGACAATTACAGTTTATCTGTGGCGAGAGATGGAATCGTTAAAAGTGATGCGAGTCACTGTCAGCCACACACAAGGACAGGACACATACCTATTGTTGGTGTTGCACACAAAGAAAATGCTAAAATGTGATGTGGCTGGCTATATCTGAATTTCTAATTGCATACCCTTCACATTTGTTTCTAGTACTTGAAGTTACTGGTTTAAACTTTAAAGCACCAAACATAAACAAAACAAAACAAAAATGGATTGGAGTTTTAGGTATGCATATTTAATTTTTGTAAATACTCTTATGCCTGACATATTTTAACTTTTTTTTGTCCAGAAATCAGAGCATAAACAAACAGGCAACAAATAGAAAAAAAAAATAAATAATAAGTTGTATTATTTGTTCAGTTCAATGAATTGCCTCACATTTTAATTGACTATAATAACTTGCTTTGAATAAAAATTTCGATGGAATTAATTCACACTGTGTTTCAGAATGATTTGTTATTAATTCTGGTAGCTCCCTCCGGTTCCAACTACTTCCAAGTACCATTCTCAAATTAAATAATTAGATTCTTTCATTTATGTTTGATTTATTTCGAAATTTCACTTTTGGTTGTTATTTTCTTCTGGTTATCAAATGGCAGCATAGTTTAAAATCATGAAATAAATTGTGTGGAATTGCCAGTGAAAGTCTTTTATGTTAGGGTTAATATTTTATAAACAAGAAATTAATTTGAAGGAGTAAAAGAGAGCAAATATGAGTTAAACTTCTCTCCAAATATAGTAACTTAATCCATATTTACTCTGTCAGTTGATCCCACTGTCAGAGTGGCATTCAATTTTTTAATTTCCTCTCTCTTCACTTTTACCCACAGTTACTCCAAAATTACATAATTAACTTAATACACTCAACCTCGAGTAAGCAATTTAATTCCTCTTAACTTTACTCTAAAGCCAAACATTTAATTTAGACAATCATTTTTTTCCACATTTAATTTTGACAATAATCTTTCAAAAAAAAACTGCGACAATAAAAACTGCGAAAAAAAACTGCGACAATAAAAACTGCGACAATCGTTAAATTCAATTAACATTGTTAAGTCGAAAAATGACGCGAGTATTCTTACATTTAGCATTCATTTTAACTATTTCTATATATGTTGAAAGTGTATTTTCTCAATAAAAAGTACAAAAATTTTCATTTAAATATTTTTATTTTACATTATAATTAAAATAAATTATAATAAAAAAATTATTTCAAAACTAATATTTCATGAAAGAATAAAAATTATTTTATGAAATGCAACATAAAGAGGTAATTAGTTCTACATGTATTGTATCTTTATTTCTCTATTATTTTTTTTTGCCTAAAGGTAGAGTATCTATTTGTCCTTTTTTCTTTAAATATAAGAAATGTAAAATTATTAATAACAAAATTATGTATGTTTGAGAGTATTTTGTCATTTGTCACTACAAAGTCAATGGTATTAAGTTAATTCAACGGTTGAGATACTATAATTATCACACATTGTTTAATGTTTGAAAATGTAATCGTCAAATTAAAAGTTAAGAAGGCTAATTGTCATAAAATAGGAAAAAAAAAAATTAAGAGGATATGGTGGCATTTCTCATTCTTTTAAGGTGAAGTGCAAGTTCTAATTCACAAAAAATAACAAACTATGGATGATTTGTCAATTTAATGGATCGAGTTGAAAGTATGTAGAAAACAAACAAATGATTTGCAATTAACCTAAGTGGTAATTTTAATATTAGAAGATAAATAAAGACTGCATTAAGAATACATTGGTCAAGCGTGGAAGGCAAATTAAGTGTGTTTGACAAATAAAGTAGTAATAATTTAGGTGTTAAAATATCAAATCAAAATGTGTTAAAATGTCTTAAGACGGAGTAAAATTAAAGTACCGTCAAAGTGAAGTTAAAGCATTAAAATTTACAATTTTTTACATTCTTTTTATTCATATTTATTCCACTTACTAATATAGTATACAAGGACAATTCAATCATTTTATATAATATTACTATTTTTTTTTAACTTACTTCGCTATTATGAAACAACAATTTTGAAAATTATTTAGCATGTAATTCTACATCTTCAATTTCTTATTATCTCAATTTAAATTTATCTATTTATCGCTCTAACTCTTGCAACTATTTCTTATGTATCCATCACTTAACTAATTCTTAATAAACTCTAGTTAAATTATAAAAAAAATCATGATTTCGACTTAGATTAAGAAAATAAAAGACATAATTCCCCTTCCCTCCTCTCTCTTTCCTAGAACAGAAATAACGATCTTCATATTACCAATTCTTCTCTTTGCCGAAATTCTCTTTATCCTAACACTCATACTGGTATTGACTAGAATTGGGTGGTATTGGCATCTTAATTAATAATGAATCTTACCTAACAATTTAGGATCCTGATAATCATCCCCGCATCAATTCTCATCCCCACGCTACTATGGACGACTACTAAAACATTAACAAAACAATATTATTTAATATGTAACATTGATATATTTATTTTGGATAACATAAGTATTAATATTTATGAAGAAAACTGCATTTACGTATGTAAAAACTATTCAAATTGTATCCCCACACTAATTTTCTTAATTTCTCTGTTTTGTCCCCGCACTATAGGGGACCACTAATCGGGCTCAAACTTCCTGAGCCAATCTTTCGAATTTTTTTTATTTTTTTTTTATAAATGTTTGATTGGCCAAACTTCAAGAGCCGAATACTTAATAAAAGAAATATTTATCCCTAATTTATGTAGTATTTAACCTAATCTATGTAGTATTTAATTATCTGTCAGTTCAAGTATCAATCAAATATTTATCCATTGGACATAGCAGTGCTTATCCATAATCTATACAATATTAATCTTTAAATATTGTCGTATTTATCCTTAGACAATTAAGTATTTATCTTATGCACAATAATAATTTATATTAAAAACTGGAGTATTTATCTTTTAATATTGGAGTATCTATTCTTTGATATTGAAGTATATATTCTTACACATTATATTAGTTATCACTAAGATAAATACTTCAATTGAAGTATAATGCAGTATTTATTAAGACTAAGGAAAGAACGATGCAGGGGCCCAGACTAATTAAATCAAATTTAGTTAAGGTAGTTAATGAGAGTTAATTTCTTGAAAAGAAAACGTGAGGAGGGTGCAAGGATGGATCTACGGAGTCTAATATAATTATTCTAATTGTTATCCCTAAACACACTTGAAGCAGTAGACCAAGCACCCATACGGAGCATTCTGGTACAGGACCAAATGTGGTAAAACAACTGAGTTTTTCCCATCAAGTCTTAAACTAATTCTTAAAATAAAAATAAAAAAACGTAGAGAAACAATCCAATGCAGTACAGCCAGAAAATAATAAGCATCCTTGTTATACCTAGATGAAACCTTAATCTTAAAAGGAAACAGTATTAGCAATAGATCAACTAATTACTTTCTACAATTTGGTATAAATCAAGCTCTGTCATATTATTATATTTATTACCATTTTTGTTTTTTTTTTTAATTTGATATCTGATGTAATTCTTTGATTTTATTAGGTCTCATTACAGAATGCATCCAGGCCTCCTCTCGATTCAATTACTCCGGTCTCCGGAGATCTGAACATCACTAAGGTATAAACCCAAGAAAATACTATTTTGTTGAATCTTAGATAATGGAAATTTTGAGGATACTAAAGTTCCTTTAGTGTTATATTACAAGCAACGAACACCATTTGTTTCTGCTGCTAAGGTTATAAAGCAGTTTGAATCAGGAACAAGTATTCTGTGAATTTCTCAGAATAATAAGTTATTGCGTCATGTAAGTTTATCCATTTTTATATTTCATATGAATAAACTAAATTCTATCAATTGTTGAATTGCAATCCAGGAAGATCCTTCTCAGGCAATTCAGAGGCCAAGGCTTGTTCTGACAAGGCCTAAGGAACCTGAGCTTAGCGGTGCAAACGGATCAGATATTATCTGTCCGTATCTAAATCCGTATTCAAATTGCAGATTCAGATATGCGGATATGGATACAAATACTGTTTCTGATACATTAAAATATTTTAAAGTACTCAAATCATCATTATTTTACTTATCAAATATATTTAATTTCCTAGCAAGGTTTAACTACGATAATTTCTTTTAAAACAAAATTAATGTATGTCACGTGCATGCCATAAAAATAAAATGTCTGGTTTTTAAATATATAATATCCTCTATCCCTTTCACCTTCACTACTCACTAGGGTTCCTATCCTAGGGATTTGCTGAATTTGGAGTAACTCCTTGAAAAGAGCTGTCGGCCAACATCTAAAAGGGTTCAAGTATAAGATTAATAAACTGGAGATAAGATTTATGGTTGATAACCAATTTACTAGTCATTACAAAGTGAAACTTAATTATGAAAAAAGATTAGAAAAATAATCGATAAATCTAACCCGGTGAAATCTAAAATGCAGTATCTCAGCCTGCATGAAAGTCAATTTGAGATACTCTTAATTTATTCAACACCTCCAATTTTCTTAGAGGAAGCATCGGCATATGCTTGGTGGAGACCCGGAATCACATGTTCATGCGGCAAAACAAACTTTTGCACAAATTTCTCATCACTTAGTTGATTAAAAGATGCAAATTTTAGATTTGCCACAGGAAGTCCTTTTGACATCATAAGTTTTCTGACAAGATTCCGTGGCATCAGTCGGTTTTCCAAGCTGCACTTGAGCAAATTTGGATTTCGGATCACATGCAATTTATCACAACCCGCTTCATTTATGAGGTATTCCATTTTTCTACGCATCACCTCCTCCGGCATCCCCAACAACAAAGGTTCTTTACTAATCAACAACGACACCTCCTCCTGTGAAAGCCCGATTCTTTTCAAGTTATCTAACCTTGCATCAATGGTGCTTTGTTTTAGATAACTAACCATACTTAACGCATAAATAAATGCTCCCGATGAAGGAGGAACGCCTAATTTCTCTGCCCTCTGAACTACTTTTTTGAAAATATCAGGATTAAATGAGATCAATCTAGGTGCCGACTTCATTAGTCGAACAATTTGTTTGGGAGATAAACAACATTGCTCCTGCAGGAAAGATAAGTTGGGCATGAGAACCTTTTCCAAGTTGCTACAGATGAAGGCACTGTCGCGCAGTTTGAGTACCTCAGAAAGATTCTCTGCCGATTGAAGAACCCCCATCCAGAAGTCAACCTTTCGCACAAAATTGAACCGAAACAGATGAGGGCTGTGTGAAATGATACTTGAGATGTACTCAATGGAGAAGCCTAGATCTTGTAACTTAGCCACATTTGGTTTCAAGTTCTTCTCCACATGGGAGCAAAGTAACCGAGGGTCCCGCAACACGGCGGTTCTTATATCCGACTCGCTTACGCCGATCTCTCTGAAGAAACCGAGCACTGCATCGGGTTTATCAGGGGAATTGACGTGTGAGATAAGCTGGGATGATTTGATTGCTTCATCGGTGGAGAAACCGCAGGATTGAACGAGGTAGTGTACGGCGAAGGGGGGATTTGGGAGCGACGCTTGAGTGGGAGCGTTGGAGGAGGCGAGTGGTGTGCTCCGATTGAGAGGAAGAGATGGTCGGAGGCAAGAGATTCTCATTCTCATTCTCCCCACAGAGAGACTCATAGTCATAGTCATAGTCATAGACGCTTCTCTCTCTCACTGAGCACTGAGCACTGAGCACAGCTTCTAAAAAGGTTGAAAGCTTTTTGACCTCAAAAACCACGGCCGCTCTGCTCATTCTCGGATGAGACGATGCAATTGCAAACCAAATGTGGAATTCATTTTACCTAGGTACTTCAAATTTTATGTTTGGATTTTAACCGTCTCATCTGCTTAAGCTCGCCGCCCGGTGAATAATCGGACGGTTGAGATTCAAAATAAAATTTTGAGTTACATCAGTTGGAAGACGATGCAACCAAATGTGAACTTTTGCCTGAAAAGCCCGTAACAAAATTTTAAATTAACTGTCTCCGGCCTCTATTATTATATGGGCTTTGGGTCGGGCTCGTTAAAGCATTCTATTATTTCGGTAAAGATATTGAAAGAGTATTTTTTGCTTCATGCAGCGCAAGGACAATAGTGCTAAAACAGCGCTGCATGAAGCAAAAACACCTCTGTTAATTTCTTTATCCGTTAATTTCATTAATTAATGAATAGCTGTGCTAACAATTATGTTCTTATAGATTATCTATACATTAAGAAAGGAAACTTTACAATAACAACCTTTTTTTATTTTACTTTTACATTTGATCCACTTCTTTCACTTCTACGTACAATTAAAACAAGAGTTATCCTGCTCTAGAATCAAAACAAATATTTGATACAATACTTCTCCTTGAAAACTTTAGATCCAAAGCATAATTTTCCTTAAAACAAATCTCAATAAACAACACCACAAACAAAGAAACCATTTCAACAGAGGTGCTTGAATCCCATGTGCTCACCGTTAGAAATCTGTTTCCACGCATCAATTGTTCCAAACAAAGTAATTACCACAGTACTAAGCGCCATTAATGCACTAACCAAAAATACAACGAGGGAAACCCTGCCTGATTGCGCTATCACCCGTTCCATTATCACCATTCCAACAACTGATGCAACAAAGCACAGTACTGCGTAGATTGCCGCTTCGTCAATCTTTGTCGTGCCTAAAATTATGTATTGTACCGTTGACATGGATACTGAGAAGAGAACCATGAGCGCCGATGTGGCAGCTGCCGTCTAAATAATCATAAGTAATATGACAAATTATTTAATTCATGATTCAGGCTATGAATATATGGTATCTGGAGGCAATGAACAAAGATACATGAGATGGAAGAAATGAATATACCTGTGGAGGTAGACCGATCTGAAAAAAAACTGCGTTCAAAAGTAGACCTCCTCCTATTCCAAACAACCCGCTTAGTGCACCCATTAATATCGCTGCGACAGGAAATGCATACATCGGCAACGATTCCAGATTGTGCTTCATTGCACTTGCCTTTGCCTGGTTATACTTATATATAATTAAATGACTCAAAACAGTCAAAATTTATGGATTCAGCTGAAAACCAAATATACCGAATCCAATGAACACCCCTGTATATTACCGTGTCAGTGCCATCGGAGCCAACATGATTTGCAGGGTCATGTTCCTTTCTCTTGGAGTACAAAATGTATGAAGTGAACCCAATTGCAATGGGGATCTGAGATAGAGTTATCAACCAGTAGGTCACACCACATGGCCTTATGCTTATCACTCCCTGTAAAAGTTTCAAATTAATAAATTAGCTGAGTTTAGAAAAATGAGAAAAAATTCATTAGGGGATCAAATTTTGCTTTCATTTTTGGTGGGAGAATTTTGCATCAAATTTACTACACACCCTGCAAGACGGTAAATAATATTTCTAATTTCTCTTCTGATACTTATTGAATCTGTAGTTATGTTTGTTGAAAGAACACAACTTTTTCCCCCTTTCCATGCTCAATATCCCTGTTATATCTTGGGCTAGCATTTTATACATATAAACTGAGTGTGATAATTAGACTCAAATTAAGCAATAAATTGTTGCAACGTGGCTACAATCAATTCCAAGTGAAAATACAAATAAACATATAACTAACCTTGCCATATTCATCTCCAATAAGAGCATGTAGCACAAAAAAACACATCCAAACCATGACAAGTACCACCAAATCCTTCCATGGGATTGAATTGGGTGCTCCATTTCCATTTCCCTTTTCCTCTCTCTTGTCCTTTAAAAGTGGCACCTCTATCTCTATAGACTCTATTCCACTTTCTCTCTCTTCAACCCTAAGTTCCCTAACTGACCTCTCCTTCTCTGTTTCTTTGCTCCAAATCTTGCACCCAGATTGCACAGTCTTAACAGTGCTAATTGCAAGAAGCACAGCAAATAATGCTCTAGTAAGCCACTCAGGAAACATAAGGTTGCACATAACTCCTATGCTTACACCTAATAACATACATGGCTCTGACAGAAGGGTGATTTCGTAATTTATCAGAGATTTGTCCATGAAGCACAGAGTGTATATAACTTTGGAAAGAGTCACAGCAGTCACCATGAAAGTAGAGAAACCTGTGGCTGATTGGAGATTAAGTCCGGCAATTATCGTTAGAATCGGGAGAAAAAGGGACCCACCACCGACCCCACCGGCGCTCGAAGCAGCAGAGGCGATGAAGCACAGGATCCATGCTATGATAGTGTTCAAATTAGGATCCATGCTATGCTATCTCATACAGGGAGTACTGACGAGAATTGAAATGTACAAATTAAAATGCAACTTTTTATTCTTTGCGGATTGAACTGTGAACAATATATAGATGGCAATTGTTCAAGTTGTGAGATAATTCTTATATATAGGATCTTCTCAGGGAATTAAAGCCAATTAAATCTAGCTTAATTGAGGTAAAATATATTGACAGAGCTGGTTTACTTCATGCAGCGCACCAATCATATAATTTCTCCATTTTCTCTATTGATTGTGCGCTGCATGATGCTAAACTAGCTCTGTCAATATCTTGGTCCTTAATTGAGATTAGGTGTAACAAAAAAAACATAATTGAGACTAGGTCGAGGTAATATCAGAGCTATTAATTTATTTTAACATATATGTACATAAATTGATGAGAGCAGGTCTACTATTTTATTTATTTTTCCAGTCCACCTTTCATCTTTTTTCAAGTTGCGTTTTTAATGCTTTATTTTTCCAACCCAGCTTTCATCTGTGTTCAAGTTGTGTTTTTTATGCAGTGAATTGCATTTTCAGGTAACATCCTTGAACTTTGATTATATATAGATTTTTTTTCGATAAAGTAGGTGAAACCCACTGATTTCATTAGAAACCAAAATGTTCAAATGTTACGAAGCTCCAAACAGCTAGAGTTTCAAACATGTACAAAAGTTACATAAATTAGTAAAGACAAAGACTAGAACATATAATATCAGTAGTTAACCAAGACATTATCAAAAGCTAACAAGCCACAAGAACAAAGTTGATTAGCAATAACTTGCCAAAAATAACAGTGAGATTTTAAGCTATGTATCCTGGATTAACCCAAATATAGAGGTTGCATCTTCTAGTGCCAGAAGTGAATACCCCCCTTGCCCTTCCTGAACCCCTCTCTTCATCTGAAAATATTTTCTCTTCCTCGGACAGAGGCAACAATTCCTGAGTATGTAAGGCATTAGTATCAACTATCAAGAGGTAAGACTAAAGATAAATGTAATAGAGAGCTAGTATTAAAATGTTTACACCAAAAGCTTGTAAGAGCAATAATTTTAGAACCAACAACCTTCAGAGAGGGAACATAAGTGTTCTAAAAGCATATCGTATTCCTCTTGAGCCATACACACCAAAAGACTACACCTCGGACAAGTTCAACTAATGGTATATTTTTTTAAGTGTGTAAAGGCATTAAGAAACCAAATATCATTCATACAAGAGCCAACAAATGTAAAATTGTTATGCAATGCAATCCATTGTCAAATGAAATTAATAAATTGACAAGTTATAAATAAATAATTAGTGGTCTCTAATTCACCACAAAAAGGGCAATCAGAATTCCCAATCCAACCTCTCTTAAAAAGGTTGCCCTTGGTTAATATCTTATTTCTTTTAATAATGTAAAGAAAGACTGATTATATATAGATTTATAGCTATCAATTTAAATGTTACTTATATTATTTTTTGTTTCATCAAGTCTTGATAAATATAATTAAGTTGTTATTAATATTACAAATCTCCATTCTTATATTAAGCATGATAATCTACCATTTATTGATTTTTATATTTTATATTATTTTATGTGTACAAGTCTAAATTTATTTCGGCACGTACTCGCCACACACATATGCCTCTCCAGTGCTCTTTATCTCACATAATCTATACTTTCTATTCTTTTCCTATTTAAAAAAAATTCCCAAACCCTATTATTTGATTCTCAGATATTCAATTTTATAATTGATCTTAATTTCTTTCTATTTTTAAAATATCATTTAAAGAAATTTTCAATATATGGTGCGCAATTACTGTTTGCTTTAATCTTAAATCATCAAGGATGCATACGTGATTACTTTTAGATTGTACTCACAAATTCTTGACCATTAAATTAAAATTTATCTTTATGAAACTTAAATTTAATAGCAATGGCCAAGATTCAAAATGAGACAATATAGGAACGCAATTATTGGGATGTAATTAATCGAGAAAAACAAAAGACATATCAAAGTATTTTAGAAGTGATGCACACCAACCAAATTAAATATATATATATATATATATATATATCATTTAATTTTTAGGAAGCTGATAAGAGTACCTATACTTCAGTATCCGCATCGTACCAGTATCTTAACTGCGATAATTGTTTGGGGGAACTGCAGAAACTGCAACGCTGAATTTTTTTTCTAAAATATTTATACACATGCACAGGAGTATATATGTATACCTATATACAGAAATTTTTATACCTATAAGGTGAATAATTTATACGTAAATAATCGTTGCTCCAATCAAATCTCTCAATAAACCTATGGAGAACTACTCAAACTACATGAGGAGACCATGCACGTTTTTAGAGGTAGTTTTATTTTCTCCATTCAACCTCGTCCATATTTCTGACAATCTGTGTGAGGAATTTTGTGAATCTAAAACCCCAAACTTCTTCTATGGAATTTTCTATTTCAAATGAGATCCATGATGACGTACTTTCGGACTCATCGTCACACAAATATTTACACATGGCATTGGATTACATCTGAAAGTATTAATATCAAGTATTGTAAGTATTTATACCTATGTATTGAAGTATTTATACCTATGAGATCAACTATTTTTGTTAGATGAAGATTGACGCGATGATGATTAGGGAATGATATGGGGATACGGGTCCCTACTATTTCATTAGGGGAAGGTTGCCACTGGGATCATTGGAGAACTAAAAAAAGAGATGATCATATCAAGTTACGCATACAAGTATTAATATCTTAATTTCGCTATCGTTTGTCTTATTAGAATAATTAAATTCTTAGGAATAACTTATTCTATTAAGACAAAAAATTTGAATTCTTTATTCTAACTATTATAATCCAACCAAACACCAAATATGCTATTCCGAATAGCCTATTCTCAATCCAACCAAACATACCTTAAGTACTTGTATCTATGAAGGTTGACACAGAGACGAGTATGAGAATTGAGAAAGGGGACCATATAATTAGTGAGGACCATAATACAACATTCCTCTATTGTTGTTGCGGGTACTGGAGTAGGGAGATTAAAATAATTATTCTAATTTTTAATAATCACGCTTTCTCATTTCATTTTCTTTTGTAAACAATATTTTGACTTTAATTTTAATTTAATCGAATTCAACAACGTATGATTCACAATATACCAATTAGTTTTGTTCATTTATCACTGAAATAGCTTATATGGCAGCTATATTAAAAATATTATCAACTTATTTTTGGCAAACATGATATGTGACCTAAAAAAATCACCAAAATAAAAATTAAATGAAACCAACTGACAATGACTATTTTGACCATCTAAATAATAAAATTTCTAAAAAATCAAATGAAATTAAAAATTATAAGATAAATTTATAGGTATGTTATTGAATATATTGATAGTCATCTAATAATAAAATTTTATGACATTTAAATATTTTAATAGCTTTTAGTTTTGAACTGTAGATCGAAAGGCCGACCACCCAAGATCATTTAACAGATGAGCATGAATTTTTTTTCTCTTATAATATGTCTTCGTTGTAACATATCCGTATACCAGTTATTTAATAAACAGTGAAACTTATATCAGATAATTCATTGCCAAAAAAAAAAAAAAGGAAGATCAATTATTCTATCCATACGCAAAAGGAATTTGTCCCTCTACAAAACATTTTGTTTATATTATTATTTTTTCATCAAGAGCGTTTTTGAGAGTTTAAAAAAATAATATTATTGAACGTAATAAGGTGAAAGACTATCCAACAGAATTAATTAAGAAAATAATAAATACTTGGATAAATCACAAATAAGAATTGCCTTCTGAATAATCGCACCAATGTATAACCCACCGGTCCCACCGAGATGCTACAATATCTATGCTAAAATTAGAAATAATAATTGCCTTCAGAATATCAGGCGTGAAATTTAGAAATAGTTATCATGGAGGAATGAAAAAAAATATAATTAATATATAGACAGCTAGTCGATTTTTCCAAATAGATAATAATAAAATTACTATATTATTTCCCAAATATATTTGTAAGGGGAAAGTAAAAAGATAAACAGACTTTGATAAAAATAAAAGGGGGACAAAATCGGCCAGTTTTAAGGTATGTTTAATTTTATTTATTTATGCCAGAATGAAATGCGTGGCTATGGGAGAAATATTATTAGATTTGTAACAATATGTGAAACAATTCATACACTGAAAATAAAGGAATGAAAAAAAAAAAATCAAGGGGCTAAATTGAAAAATTAGAGACTATAAAATTAACTCTGTTCTACTTAATTAGCTCAGACATGCCAGCTGGCAACTGCATATATAGTGGATTGCCTTTTTTTTTTTTTTTTAATTTGGAGATGATATCATTTACTTAAGTAATCAAAATGAGTTTATATTACTTTCTTTATATCCATATGGGCTATGGCATATGAATACTAATTAATTTGTAGATCAAAAAGAGGAGATTGGTCATGAGATGTGTTATGTATATTTAAATATTTACGGTTATGCTCCATATACATAATCCAGACCAGGTCGAGGAATTAAAGAACATTAAGGGCATGTTCGGCTCCAAGTTGGGCTGGGGAATGGGCATGGGTTGGGATCACTTTTGAACTTGATTTTTACTGTTCATGTGGGAAAAAAAAATTCACTCCGAGTGAATTTTTGCTTTCCTATGTGAACAGTGAAAATTGGGATAACACCGAACAGGGCCTAATTAATACCATTTGGCAATAATATAAAATAAAAATGTTTTTTGTTTTTTGTTTTGCTTCCTAAGTCAACTACTTGTGTACTTATCTTTCACCAAATAAACCTATTTTCTCTTATTTTATAGATTCATTGGATCGTTTATTTCAATTAAGAATTGATTCAGATCCACTCTAATTTAATATTGGGGTCATCGTCTGTCTATATATTTTCAAACTCGAGTTCCAGTTGCCATTGTTACCAATCGAGTTCCCCGACCTACAACACAGTTGAGGCCGCTAGCTTGTGCGCCACAACAAATCTCCATAAAGGTGTTCTATTCTAGGGGCTGACAAAAAAAAAACCGTGGTCTGCTTGAGATCAAACTGTAATTCGATTGGTAACAACTTAATTGTTATTGGTTCGAACTGTAACTGAGCCACTTTATCTCTAGTTCGGTTCAAAATTAACAACTTTGAGTTGGGTCTAGCTCGGCCTAAACCAGCTTGTTTGTGTGAATTTTATGATATATTTTGGACTTTATTATCTAATTTCTTTGGACTACTGCCCTAACAAAGTCCAGCGAGCTACTGCAGCCAGCTCGATCCATTTCGAACCAATTACAAACTGATTACGAGTTGAGTCTACCTCGACCTCAGTCGAGCTAGCTCATTGCCACCCTATTATGTTCTTTGTTCTTTGTGATCTAAACCATCTATATATATGTTTGTGCGCATGTGCACACACACGTGTTGTCGTCCTTCCGACAGTTGGAACTAGATTGGTTACTCTTACCTATGTTTCAATGACCTATGCTATGCGCGGCTTCAACTGCATCTCGTGTTGTACTCCGGGCATCATCACCACACTCTAGCATTGTCTGTCAGTCACTCGTAATTGCTATCAACCCCCACCTGTCTGTCAATGACCTACGTTGAACAGTACAAATTGATTATTTAAACTTTAAAAATAAAAATATTGATCAATAATACAGATGCGTCGTGCATAGTACAATATATAACCTTACTCTTGATTAATCAATAACAATATATGTATGATTATCACGCCTAATTAATCAATATGCATATCTGTCATTCTTAAAACTTTTTTTTTCTCTTTCGAGGCACACGACAGTATATATGCTGGATTTAAACATGTTATTTTTAGCGATGAGAGGTTTAATTAATTTATGATTTGATACTGAACAAATTAACATGAGAAGAAATTAATTAATGTACCTATGGAGGTAGACCGGTATGAAGAATAATTGGGTTGAAAAGTAGACCTCCTCTGGATCCAAATCTGTTGCGATTCTTTACCCATGAACATTATCCTACAATTTTTACTTTTTCAAATTCAATTGTTGAATTGTTTCGAAATTTGTCCACTAAAAAATCAGCTGTTTTGAAATACGTACACAAAAATTATTGAATGACTGAATTTGAAAAGACAGATATTTTAGAATTACTGTTCATAACATTTGGATCGCAGCAGATCCAATTCTGAGCTCCTCCTATTTCAAACAACCTACTTAGACTTAGTGCATCCATCAATATCGCCGCCACAGGAAAATAGAAATACATACATAAATCGACAAGGATTCGAGATTATTGTGCTTGATTGAACTTGCCTGATGATATAATTAAATGGCTCCAAACAGTGAAATTCTTTTATGAGTATAAGTTTGTATTGAGTGATATGCTAATTGCCTAATTCTGAAGTGTTTTTCCAAAACATATATAATTATTTTTATTAAAATATATTTTTCTGAATTTTTTTTATTATTTTTAATAAAAGAAACACTTAGTTTCAAAAATTCTATAAAAATAGTAAAAAATTTCAAAAAATGTAAAATTTGATCTCCAAGCACATTTCAATATGAAGAACATGTTGAGAAGTTCAAATTGACTATTTGAACTTCAAAAATAAAAATATGAGTGGGAATTAAAATACCCACTTTAATTCCTAAAGCACGGTAGCATCACTATATATATATATATAGGAAGTGACTAATAGTCCCCTCCACTATGTTCCCTAAATGTCTCCTAACTAACTGATGCATAAAGTATGATGAGACCACTAACTAACTGAGGAAACAATAACTACGTGGAAGACCACTTATATTTGAAAAAACTACAATTGGTGTGCGCATGTATGAAAACTTATGCCCGCAAGTATTTATATATAATATATCAAGTATTTATAACTAAGTCATCAAAGTATTTAAACTAAAAACTGGAAATTAATTTTCTTTTCTCTATAGTCACATATCCATCTTTTACATATTTTAGAAGTGAGTTTTTGTTCTCCGTTTAATCTCGTTAATATTCATAACAATCTGTGAGGAATTTTACAAATTTAAAACCACGAACGTTTTCTATATAATTTTCTCTTTCAAATGAGATCAATAACGAAGTACTTTTGAATTCTTTCTCATTCAAGTATTCATACTTTGACGTAGAGGTGTTCAAACAATCGGTTCAATTTGAACCGAATTAAAATATACAAACCAAAGTTTTCTTCGATTTTAAAAAATAGAACCGAACCGACTGAATTAAAATTTTAAACCGAATTATAACAAAACTGAACAAACCGAATTAAAATTTTTATCTGTTCGGTTGAACTGAAATTTGATGGACTCAACCAATCAATTCCAAAATTTGACCCCGAGCTAAAAATCCAGCAAAAAGTTCGAATCAGATAAATCTTTTGCCTTGAAATTTCCATGTGCTTCACCGCCTTCAAACCCACAGATTGTTTTCGTTCATTGCACAAATCAGACAAAAAAAATCCAAAGAAAAAAGTGAGAGAGAGTAAAGAAAGAAAAAAGACTAGTTTTTTTAGAAACTAGTTTTGGAATCGGAGATAGGATTAAAAAAAAAAAAAAAAAAAAAAGGAAAAGTGTTTTGATTAACTTTTTGTGGAGATAAGAACTTGGGGAGGTGGTGGGAAAAGAAACTGAGAGAGGCTGTCTCGGTTTGCAAAGAAAGGAGGAAAAGGTGAAATGACGGGTGAGAAAAGCAGACAAAGCAGGTGAGGAAAAGAAAGAGGGAGGAAAAAGAGCGGCTAGATCAGTGGATAATTGATACAAAATGATGTGGCTAGTGGTCCTACTGAAAAGTGGCCAAAGAGATTAAAACCATACCACCGACGCCAAGGATTGAAAGTGGCACAATAGAAGGGAATAACATCTCAAACAGTAAAAAATGATGATTTAATTTTGGGGTAAAAGGGTCTCGAATTTTATGTCTCGCACTATATTAAAGGGCTGTCTGAAGGGCAAATGTAGAAATACTGCTTTCATAAATTTCGTATACATAAAAATATTTTAATCTGAGGGTTCAAATACCTCTATTTTTAAAAATTTTAATGGCTTAAAATTTAAAACTTAAAAGTTAAAATAAAACCATTAAATGCGGTCTATGTTATTTTTTCTATGTATTCATAAAAAATTATCACATTTCAATTTTGTTTATATGTGAATCAATAAGTTGAAAAATCAATATCTCTAAATTATCCACATTAGTACTTTTTTTATAAGTTCTTGATGACGATCAAAATAAAGTTGGAATGTCATACTTTTTTACAGGTGCATAGATAAAATAATGTAGATCATATTCAACGGTTTTATTTTTGACTTTTAAGTTTTAGATTTTGAATTATTAAAGTTTTTGAAAATGGAGGCATGATGGAGTCATAAAAAATAGAGGCATTTGAACCCTCATCTTAATTTGTAAAAAGTTAACTCCTCAAATTTTTTATTATTAGTAAACTAAGAAGTGATATGTTTTTCTTTCCTTTTTATGGTCACAAATATATCAAAAAAAAAAAAAATTGGCACAAAGAAGAATGTGAGAACTTGAAATTTGTTGCAAGTATTCATTGCAACTATCAATCTATCATGCATGTACTAGAAATTTGAGATATTTTGTTAGTTTTTATTGCAAATTGATATCAAGAAAAACTTAAAATGCGTATGGTATGAGAAAGATATGTTTTTGTATGATATGTCATGCATATGTTTCTTCGTTGTTGATATATGAATTTACTTAATTATATAAATTGCAGAAACTATTTGTTTGTATATACAATACTTCAAAAATTATTAGTCTAGAAGTTTATATTTATTTTTAAATAAATAATTGGAAAAAAAAAATGTGTTTAGCAAATGTATTCAATATATTGTATTCAACTCTTTTCAATAAGATATCAGAAAATATCAACAAATTTATCGAAGTATTGAATTGTTGTGTTAATCTCCAAAACATTGATGCATTAACCGATGTACGTTAAACCAAAGCCTTGCATTGAAGGAAAATTCAAACAACCAACATATGTTAGATTTGGTGTTGAAGCAAGAAGTTAGTATCAAGGTATGAAATTTGGGTGTTAGTATTTGTACAATTTTTTAACTAAGATAAACTTAATTTATATTAAGACATAAAATTTTAGGCATTAAGACTTGAATTCATAGGTTTTAATATCTAGAAGCTTATGTATTAAGGTCTTGATAATGCAAAATGGATTCATCTTTTTAATATTCATGCAAGTTCGTTAAATTTCGAATCGAACTAGTTCGAAATGAAGATCCAGGTTCGAATTCTATTCGGTTCAGTTTGAACTAGTTCGGTTCGATTCATTAAGGTTTGAAATTGAGACAAATTCACATATTCACAGTTTCATAGAGAGAGAGAGAGAGAGAGAGATGGGCTATAGTGAGTTGCGAAGTAAAATCTTGTTTTACTTCACGTTCATATTTTCTGCTTTTGAAATGTCAAAAAATCAATCATAACTGCTCAACATGATCTACATATTGAAATGTGTTAGGAGATCAAATTTTACATTTTTTAAAAATTTATTACTATTTGTTTAGAATTATTTAAATCATTTTTTTTTATGATCCATAATCCATCCAAAAATAGCCATTTTCTACCCATCCAAAAAATAGTAAAAAAATACCAAAAAATGTAAAATTTGATCACCAAGAAGGTTTCAATATGGAGATCATGTTGAGCGGTCTAAATCGGCTATTTAGACTTTGAAAACAGAAATATAAGCATGAAGTAGAATAAGAATCTTACTTCATAACTCACCATAGCCCAACTATATATATATATATATAGAGTAAATCTAGGGTGTGACGTGCTCACCAAGAGAGTTTGGTGAGCACAACTCCAAAAATACATCAGATCGGCTTCAAATGATGAATCCAAACCGTTGAAATCCATATATTTCGTGAGAGATGCATGTACATGCAAAATTTTGAAAGTTTCGAATTCATTTGCTACGAATTCAAGCGGTCAAAGAAATGATGAAAAATGAATATATAAAACAACTTATAAAATAACTTATTAAAAAATTCATTACTTTGACCGCTTGACCTTGTAGCAAATGAATTCGAAACTTCCAAAATTTTGCATGTACATGCATCCCTCACGAAATACATGGATTTCAACTATTTAGATTCGTCATTTGAAGCCGATCCGATGTATTTTTGGAGTTGTGTTCACCAAATCCTCTTGGTGAGCACGTCACACTCTAGATTTACTCATATATATATATATATATATATATGAAATTCTCCAAATAAAATATTTGTTAATCATGCAATTGTAGGTAGTGGTGTAAATGAATTCGGATTATTCGGTTCGAATTCGGTCCATATCCGGATAATTATTATCAATAAAGAAATTATCCGAATTTGCATACGGTTCCATATAAAAAAAATGGATTGGATATCCTGATGAAAAAGTATCCCCCAAGTACCGTAAAAGATTCCCTTCACTTTGTGGCATACGTTTCTGTATCAGAAAACAGATCGGATATTCGGATGGAAAAGTATTCCCCCAGGTACCGTGAAAGATTCTCTTCATTTTACAGTTTGAGATTAACTCCCAGCCGCTTTGAGATTCAGACTAGCACAAAAGCGGTATTATTGGACTTTGAGATTCATGCCTAAAAAGAACGGTCCACATCCCCTAATGATAAAAGATTCCCTATTATGATACGGGGAGGATCTAAATTTTATCCGGATTATCCAGTAACCATTTCCTATTCAAAATCCAATATGAATTGCCGCAATACTCTTCTCTCTCTGATGTCTCCGTGATACAAAGGAATAAAATTGGGAATTATATATATAGGAGCAAATTAAGCTAGGGTGTGATGTGCTTACTAAGCTCTTGATACAAATTAAAACAAAGTTAAAATATTGTAAATCTTTTATATATACATAGGGTATAAATCAACTCTAACTATTTTATTTTTACATTTGAGTTTTAAATTTGAAATGATTATTTTTCAGAAAAAAAATAGAGGCACATTGGAGACATAACATTGGAGACATTTGAATCGTCCTCATTTTAAAAATATACATTTGTCAAATGTTGATCGATTGTATATCGGACTGACTGAACATCAAGCGAACCGAATTTGATTTAAATACTATTCCTGATCAGGTATGCTAACATTCTAATTAATGTTTATCTACTTCTGATAGCTTCCTTTGCTTCTTGTAATCTAACCTTTAAAGAAAAGTAGAGTGTTAATCAACGACTTAGACTGCAATGCCCATCGAACCGAGTTTGGTCCGATGGGCGTCAGACAGCCCTCTCTCCCCTACTAGCCTACTATTATATTATTAGATCACCTTATAAACAATCGGAATTTAAAACTATCGCTTTCGCCTCGCCTCAACCTCAAGCCTCAAATAATTTATTATTACTAGCTGTCTCTTTGCTATCAGCTAAAATAAAATGACAAAGAATGGCAAGAAGCAGAGTCCACATCCACCCGTCCAAGAAGCCTTCCAAGACAAAAGAGCAGTAAGAACTTTTGACTTCTTTTCACAGTCAAACGAAAGAATGAAAATGAAAGAAAGAGTTTTAAGTTTATGACTTTTATTTTTGTTGTTTTACAGAAAGACGAAATATACTTGTTGGTGGTGTAGGAAATTTTTGAAAATCTTGAATAAATGGGAAAGCATGTGGGTTGCCCTCCGATCAAGAAAAGAAGAGCTGACAAGATGATCAAGTACAAGTAGAAGTAGCATGTGGCTTTTTAATTTGTTGTTTAAATAGATGAAACACTGATGATATATCTAAGATTGTGCTTGTTGCTAGTTCTTGAATTCTTAGTACATTAATTTCTTGATTCTTGCTTTTATTTGACCTTGTGAGGCCGACAGGCATCCAAAATATTATGTAAGACAAGAAAAAGGTGTTAGTTTAGGTCGTAAAAGGGAATTATCTGGTAAATATGTGAATCTCACTATCTGCTTATGTCGTGTAAAATATAAACCACGTCAAGCCATTTCATTTGGACCTTTTTTTTTTTTTTTTTGACAAAAACAGAGAATTTGATTTGGACTTTTCTTTTTTTGAGGAAAACAGAGCAGAGACTTCAATTCCTTATTAGGGGTTGCTTTTGGTGTTGTTTGTCAGGAGAAAGGTATATATTTTAATTTCCTGTACTATACCACATGATTATTCTATCTATTAATTTGTCTTTTGAAATGTTATATTTTTCAAGTACTATTTTTGAAAACTATTCTACATATTGTCAAACCAACCCCAAAAAAACATGCATGAATGGGGAATGTGAGGTTTTAAGTTGGTACACAGTCTATAACACACAAAATATATTTAAATTGTTTCATGTGCCGATAGGATCAGAACAAAACAGACCAATGTTGTTGTTGTTGATTTTTGCGGAAGCTAAATGTAAAAATATGATGAATTGAAATATTATTGCAATTCTGATTTAGATAGTTTGTACAGTGGGCCTTGTATAGAATTCGGTTTGCCAATGTGTCTATACAACAGTAACTTTCAATAAATGGAAAATAATTGAGATACATTTTTCAGATAGCAATTCTCTATTTCCTAAAATTAGCCAATGATATTGTCCTCTAACGGTCCGAGGCTAATTAGTTGCTAATTCTCATTATTCTCAACATTCCCCCTCAAGTTAAGTAACACATTAAATTGGTTATATATTAAATTTATATAATATCATTTTTTACTATTTTTAGAAAACAATTACTATTTATTATAATTTTTGAAAGTTGGTCTTTTTTGACATACCAACAATACACCAATAGACGTGCAAATCTTCATTTTTTTTTGGCCACTTGACTTGATACAAAATTCAAAAATTCAAATATATATATATGTGTGTGTGTGTGTGCTCGTGCGCGCGCGCATGTGTGTAAATGAAGCTATCTTGAAGGAAATGAGTTCGAACGGTTTGAATTTTTCGTTTGAAGTTGATCAGATGGATTTTGAATTGAAAACATATGGATTGAAATGTTAATTTTTTTTTTTTTTTGCTATGAAAGCCCTTAGGCTACTATATTATAACCAAAAACTACCCAAGGCGGGTTTAAAGTCTTACATTGCTGGTGTAGGTCCTGGAGACCAAACTATAAATTGAGAATAAGAGAAAAACACCCTTGCATCAGAAAAAAAGAAATCACATAGCTATTAGCTACCCTATTTGTAATCCTTTTACTAGACAATATTGAAAGTAGGAAAGGTGTAGCCCCTGTAATTCCATCCTTGAATTCTACCACATCGCGCCAACTGGTCAGCCACCTCTCATTTATTGAAAGCCCTTAGGCCCCAATACAGGCGGATTGGATGATATATATACAGAGAGTGCCTACAAATGGATTGAAATGTTATTGAAAGCATATTAGCTAAACTCTCTCTCTCTCTTTGAAAATGACTTGTTAATTATACAGACTACCAAGCTTTAAATTATATAAATAAACGTCCAGTACAAATATACACCGCTGCCATCTCTCAGTTACATCAAATTAAACAATAAAAGACGTCAGATACTAAGGAGACAACCCTCCAACGCAACACCGCTCTACCAGACTACCACTCAGTAAAAATACATAAAACAAACTATCAAAAACACAGAGCACAACTAAACAACAAAAAAATTAAAGAACATAAACATAAACAACAACAGCAGCAAATTTTAAAAATCACACAATGGATTTAGAGCTAGCCGTGCACCCGAGTATCCATTTTCATCTCATGCATTAATCATCCATATTCCAACCACAACTTGGATTCCTGATATACTCTGTCGGCCAGGACTGCCGGAGGAAGACATAGAGCACCAAATACCACATTAATTGTTTCTATGCTTCCATAATGCCCATAATGTAGCCCCAAAATTGAACAACCCATTCCCCTTTCTTCTTCTGGCCACGCATTACTCTTGAGGCCTGACAAATGTCCCCTGTCGTACCCGGCCCTTTGGTTGCATGAGTCTATATCCCACCATGTCTGACATCAGGTAACACACATGCATGTGTTGCATAAGGACATAGAAAATTAGAAATAGCAGATATGCAGCGGACTCAATAGGGCAGTAGTTGCACATGAGGGGCACTATGGTTCGCAATGCATATTCCTTCTGTCCATTACTTCACGTGTGAGGACTGAGGAGTATGTCCCTTAACAGCAAAATGGCAAAGACCCAGACCGTTGGTGGTAGCTTAGTCTTCCAAATCTCAATCTCAATCTCACTTTACCAATTCCTATTAATATTTTATAAATGGAGCTGGCAGTATATATATATATGATCCCCTTCAATTCCCATTTCCAAATGAGTTGGTCTCTCTCTCTAGCTAACTGAGTTTTGATTAGTTCATTTCTCGCACCTATTTTGTAAAGTATACACGGTTTTATGATTAATTTCTCTATACATGGTTTTTGTTTTTTGAACCGTGTATGATTATAATTAGTAGTTAGTGTTTTAACTTTTTTTACTTCTCTTCAAATTTAGTTCCGTCTTTAATTCTCAACACCTCCACATCTAATCAAATAAGTAAATATATAACCCTTAACTCAGTCTCTTCTCCCTCTTTAAGCTAGTCTTTCCAGCTCCCTCTTCGCTTCTCTCTCTCTTATGATTTCATAGCTACTGTCTCACCACCCTTTTGGATCTAATCAAATTACACTGTGATCGGAATGGCCACGCGATTTCTCAAACGCGAAATGGAAAAGGAATTCGCGTCGCGTTCGTGATCGGAAGCTCAGCTTAAAGGCAGTGAGAATCGATTCGGCAGGATTTGGCGAGAATCGAATTCAGCGGAGTGTTAAGACGCAACAGCCCTCCGTCTTCTTCTCTTTCTTCGTACTTCTGTGTAGAGTCAAGATGTGGAGTTTTTAAGCACTCAGCGGAAGGTGTTGGGAAAAATATTAACTAACCAACTAGTTTTAAATCTGAATTTTGATCAATAAAATAAATAATAATTATATTAAAATTATAATCAAGAAAATAATTAAAACTTTATTACCCGGAGCTGCAAAATGCGGACCTAAGACAACTTCCCGTCCTAAGCGCAAGAATTATCGGTTAAGCTTGCCCCAAGTTACGCCGGTATTCCTCTGCCTGCGGGCGCAACCGTGGTAGAGGTTGATGTAGCTTCTTTCAACAATGGTAGCAAAATAATATTTTTACTATAAAGAAAATATTTATTTGTGGGAGAATAGAAATTGAACTTTATGAATTATAGAGCTAGGAGAAAGAGCAAGAGAATATGACATATTGGATTGATGAATGATTTGCTCTCCGTATGTCATATATTATTTATAGACAAATGGCATATTCATGACATTTAATTTCCTATTCATTCTTTTACCATTATTACATATTAAATGAAATAACGTTCAAATTATAGCTGTTCATTATATTTCAACTATATGGACCAAATCAAACGGAACAAAGAAATAAAATGAAATAAATAGCTATTCATGGCAATTAAAGTGAAATTAGTATACCAAAGAAATGAACGTTATGTTAGTGTTTAAATAATGGCAATTAAAAGAATGAATGTCATTTATGTGCATCAATGGATTAAAGAAATTAATAGCTCCATAATTCATAAAATTAAAAAAAAATGTTATTAGTAAAAATAATATTTATTTATATAAATTTTGTGTTTTCAAAATATATTTCCAACAGAAGGTAAATCTTCCGATTAATCTGTTTTCCTTCTTCTTTGCATTTGCTCTAAACCTTAGTATGCACAACTTCCGATTTCAATCACAGGCACAGCTTTTACTTCGAAACCCTAGCTATTAGATTTCAATGGCAGCTTTTGTAAATTAAGTGAAAACTCTGACCTGTTTTGCTGCTTTAAACACTGAATTCTTTCTCAATGTTTGAAGCTTCCGATCAAAAAAATTCAATTCTATATCATCTCTTTTCATCTCTTTTCTATTGAATTGAACTCGTTTTTAATGTTGCATTGTTCCGATCACAGTGTTAAAGTACACTCATCTCTCTTTAGGGTTTTGGCATGCTGTGTGAACACCACTAATTTTTCAACTCTGTTTCATTTTTCTTTATAAACTCAGTTAGCTATATTTTATATGAGTAAGAAGGATTCGAAATAGGAGGCCAAAACTAATCGTGGAATACACAAAACGAAGGATTTATCTTTTAAGTTCCGATTTATCTTGAGATTGACTTGAAAAAATCTAGGTTTGGCTTGAAAAAAATATGTATGAAACTGATCGAGTATATATTGTCACACTACCTTGAATTGACAGGGACCTAAATTCAAATATGGGTAATTGCATGCATAAACTGGCTTTAATTTGTTTGTTGCATGATGATGTATATATATGTATTAATGAAAAGTTGTTGAAGGCTGTTATCTAAAGTCGAAAGAAAAAAATAATATGTTTGTGTGAAGTTCTTAATGTATTTGTTGGCTATATATGTATGTTTGTTGCATGATCTGGATTTACTTTGTAAATTATGACAGGGAATGATGAAACCAATGACAATTCTTGGTCACCTGAGCTGAAATCAGAATTTTACACGGGAACCATATACAAGGCTGAATGTCAGGTTTTGTTTTCTTTATTTTTGGCTTTATTTTCTTTTAGGATCGAAAAGTTATAGATAATGTTCGGTAACCGTATACAATAAACTTACCTATTCATACACGACACTCACTCACACGGTTAAACCGCATGTCATTAGTTTTTCTGACCATGTATAGTCACGTCTTTTGTAGTTTGTACTAGTGGATGTGTACACACGGAGTTATCTGTTACCCAGCCCCCTCTCTACAATTTATTAAACAATTTAATATATTTTCTTACGTGCTAAGTAAATTGAGTTTTGAAATATCTTATTGTATATCTTCACCGATCTCTATTTTTATTAAGAAAATATAAAACAGTACAGGTCCGATATATACGTGTTACTTTTTTCTTGACAATTAGCCGCTTTTATATAACTTTCATTTGATGGTAGATTAGAAGATTTTAAGTTAGCCTAAATTTAGACATATTTTATTGATAAAGAACATAAATATAATTTTGTTAAATGAATATACCAAAATATTGACGGAAATTAGATGTGAATTATACTATTATAATATAAAAAAGCTATTTTAATTACGAATATGAATATGCATGTGTGTGAAATTTAGAGGTGGTTTGCTCTAAATTTCTCTATGTTATTTCTGAAAAATGCTATGTGTTAATTATATCTATTTTGGGAAATCATTATCTCCGCTCTTTCTAATTTATATCTGTTATTAATAGAAATGCAGTTTTTAGAAAATTGATTGAGGGACGGGATGATGGAATGAGCATCGATCCATCAATAGCTAGGCGCATTCATAAATGCAAAAAAGCAATTCCTAACCCTTATTTTCATAGACACTAGATATCTAGAGAGAGAGATGCATGGAATTCTAAAAAAACTAGCGTTCGTGTGGATACCTGTAGAAGAACAGTTGTTGTTGTTAAGGAATTTCGACCATCTTCTCAACCTGCAAACGAGAAGAGGAGAAAGGAAGCCTCGCGCTCTTCTGTGGCATTACTTCTTTACACGTACTTCTCGTGGTAAATTCTATAATATCTAATTTACAATTGAATTTTTGTTCAAATACATATTTGAATTTTACTTCAGATATATATATTATATATATATATATATATATATATATAATTTTGTAGATCGACCCTTATAACTCGTTTGTAAATTAATGGCCTTAATTAAGTCATTAATTAGTTTGTCCTTGACTTAACAACTTAATTATTTTATATATTGATCAGGAAGGTAGCTAGTAAATGAATATGGTTTCATGTGGTTTGGAGAATCAAGCTTGGCTGATTAGAGCATCGGGATTAGATAAAGAAACGCAGACCTTGATAAATCCCTTGAATGGAAGCATTGAAGAAAGAAAAATCCCTGAAATGGAGGGGCAACGGTGCTTGGCTCACTTTGAAGAGTGGCTATTTTTAGTTAGCGATGCAATCGACGACTACGACTGTTTCTTATTAAACATCTACTCGCTTAAGAAGATTCATCTTCCGTCTATTGATGAGGAGTTGTTTGAATCCCTTGGAATGTGCATTTTAACATCATCACCAACTTCTCCTGACTGCACCATTATATTCTTTGGCGAAGAAGATAATTTTCTTTTGTTTTGCCATCCGGGTGACAAAGAATGGATTGAGTTGCCTCGACCTAGATGTCACTCGTATAACAACAATTCTCAAGTACAAAGACAAGTTATATGTTGTGCTTCTAAATAGTATAGAGATAATCGACATGGCATCTCTTTCGACGGACGCCGAAAATACTAATGTGAAAACCATAAGCATGGATAAACCTAAACACTTTTTTTCCTTTGGAGTTGGACGGCTCGGGAACTTGGTGGAGTCATGTGGAGATCTTTTCTTTGTGAGAACATGCTTTCATGGTACGACACAAACTGTTATTGATCTTGATATTTACAAGTTGGAAGAAACAAAAACTGATTGTGATTGGGTGAGAGTGGAGAGTATTGGCGATTGTGCATTTTTCAGCGATTCGCATGGTAATGGTGGACAATGTAAAGTTTTGTAGAGACAGAATTGAGATTTCTAATTTCTGTTTTTATTTCTTCATTAGTCTTTACAAATGATGTACTAGAGTTATTTATAGACTCCATTCTTATTTTACCGTTAAATTATAACAGTACATTTCTAAATACTCAAAATTACAATTTTACCCTTCTAATTTATTTTATTCTTCAACACTCCCCCTCAAGCTAGGATTATAGATATCGGTTAATCCTAGCTTGCTTGTTATTTCTTCGAATATTCTTGGAATTAGTCCTTTAGTGAAGATATCAGCTAATTGGTCTTGACTCTTCACATATGGGGTTTCAATCTCTTTTGCTTGCACATTTTCTCTTATGAAGTGACAATCGATTTCAATATGTTTTGTTCTTTCATGAAATACGGCATTTGACGCAATGTATCTCGCCGCATTGTTATCACAAAACATCTTCATTGGCTTGTCAATTTTGAAGTTCAATTCTTCAAGCAATTGTTTAATCCATGTGAGTTCACTTGCAGTGGATGCCATGGCACGATACTCTGCTTCCGCACTTGATCGTGCCACGACACTTTGCTTCTTACTTTTCCATGTGACTAAGTTTCCGCCTACAAACGTGCAATAACCGGTTGTTGACTTTCTATCAAAGCTTCCGGTCCAGTCTGCATCGAAATAGCCACACACTTCATTAGAATTATTATTTTTCATCCATATATCCTTTCCGGGTGAATTTTTTAAGTATCTTAAAATTCTATCAATTGCATTTAGATGAGGTTTCCTTGGTGAGTGCATAAATTTACTAATTTGGCTTATGGCAAATGATATATCCGGCCTAGTTACTGTCAAATAAATTAATTTACCCACAAGTCGTTAGAATTGGTTGATATCCTCCAACGGTTCCCCTTCTTCCGGATTTAATTTATAATTGCTATCAATTGGTGTTGAGGCCGGTTTGGATCCTAACTTTTCCGTTTCTTTTAGAAGGTCAATAGTATACTTTCTTTGTGAGATAAACAATCCCTTGATGGAATGAGCTATTTCAATTCCTAAAAAGTATTTAAGTCTACCAAGGTCCTTTATTTCAAATTTTTCTTTTAGGTGTTTTTTAACATTGTCAATTTTTTCACAATTATTTCCGGTAATGATTATATCATCAACATAAACAAGAACAATAGTTGTATCATTATTTTCATGTTTTGAAAATAGTGATGTATCGGATTGACTTATTTTAAAACCGAGAAAAATTAAATATTGAGAGAGATTTTCCATACCATCCCTTGGCGATTGTTTGAGTCTATAAATTGACTTATTTAACTTACAAGCAAGGTTAGTATTTTTTTTCTTTTATATGACCCGGTGGAAGAGTCATATAAACCTCTTTTTCAAGTGTTCCTTGAAGAAACGCATTTTTAACATCCATTTGGTATAAGGTTCCATCCATTATTTTCCGCTAATGAAAGCAAAATTCTTATGGTATTCATCTTTGCTACCGGAGCAAAGGTCTCTTGGTAATCAATACCATATGTTTGGGTATACCCTTTGGCAACTAGCCGGGCCTTATACCGTTCTATGGATCCATCGCTTTGATATTTTATTTTATAAACCCATTTGCATCCAACGGATTTTTTATTTTTTGGTAGTGGTTCAATGGTCCATGTGTTATTTTTTTCTAAGGCTTGGAGTTCTTCTTCCATAGCCTTATACCATACCGGTTGGTTAACGGCTTCTTCAAAATTTCTTGGTTCTTCTATTTTGGAAATTGAACTAAGAAATGTATGATAATGATTTGAGATATTTTTATATGAAATAAAATTCTCAATAGGATATTGAACCTTGTTGGTTACGTAATCTCATAATCTTGTAGATGGTTGTCTATGCCGAGTTGACCTTCTCCTAGGTTCTTCTCCAATAATTTCTTCTTCAATATTTTCTTCTTCTTCTTCCCCGGCTTCACTTGGAGGAGTATTACTATTTTCTTCCTCTTCCTCATCATTTCCTACAATCCTTGGCTCGATAATTTCATTAGTAGACATGGGAATAACAAAATCTTTTGTGAGAATTTGATTATCAATTTCTTTTTCATTTTTAAAATATGGCTCATTTTCAAAAAACGTTACATCTCTAGAAATATAAAGTTTTTTGTTTATAGGGTCATAGCATTTATAACCCTTTTTATGAGATGAATATCTTAAAAAAATAGTTTTTATAGAAGTAGGATCTAGTTTATCTCTTTTATTTTGGTGTACATAACATGTACACCCGAAAATTCTTAAGTGATTAAAAAATACTTTTCTTTGGTAAATAATTTCTAATGGGCTCTTATTTTTTAAAACAATACTTGGTAATCTATTTATCAAATAAGTTGCAGTGAGAACGGCATCCGACCAATAAATTTTTGGGACATTGGATTGAAACATAAGCGCTTTTGTCATTTTGAGTAAGTGACGATTTTTTCTTTCGGCAATCCCATTTTGTTGTGGAGTATAAACACAAGTTGTTTGATGTAAAATTTCCTTTTGTTTCAAGAAGTTTGAAAAAAATTTATTTACAAATTCCGTTCCATTATCGGTTCTAAGAATCTTAATTCTAGTATTGTATTGATTTTTAATTAAATTTGAAAAATCTTGAAAATGAGAAAAAACTTCACTTTTATTTTTTAATAAATATAAGTATGTTAGTTGTGAGAAATCATCTATAAATGTGACAAAATATTTGAAATCATTATAAGAATTTATGGGGGCGGGTCCCCAAACATCGGAATGAACAAGTTCAAATATATGATTACTCTTAGAGTTTGAACTTACAAAAGGGAGTCTAGTATGCTTAGCTAGTTTGCATACTTCACAATTACTACAATTCAAATTAGAAAAATCAAAAATACATTTTAAAGTTCTATCGGAAGGATGCCCAATTCTTCTATGCCACAAGTGTCCCATGTCTTGCACTTGAGTATTGAAATTGTATTTTTGGCTATACAAAAAATATATCCTCTTGGAAATTTTTGGCTATACAAAAAATATATCCTCTTGGAAATTTTTGGCTATACAAAAAATATAATCCGTTTTTGAAAACACCTTCACCAATCATCCTCTTGGAAATTATATCCTGAAATAATACATTTCGAGATGAAAAAATAATTTCACAATTTAGTTCTTTCGAAAGTTTGCCCATAGATAATAAATTGGCGGTACAATTTTTTACATGCATCACATCTTTAATTTCTTTTAAAAAAACAATAATAGAGCCATAACCGCAAATTTCTATTTTTTCGCCATTAGCAACATAAACAAATTCTCCATTTTTTACGTTTTTATAATTTTGTAGTAAGTCTTTATTTCCGGTCATGTGGTTGGTTGCACCGGAGTCTAAAATCCAATCTAAATTATTTTGGGAATATTTTTTGTTTAAATTTCCTAAAAGTGTACATTTTTCTATTTTTGATTCACCCTTTTTGGATTCAAAACCGTTTGGACCTTCATCAAACCGTTTATTTGGTATTATATACTTCACTGGTTTTGGGCTTAAACTACCACCATTATATGGACCTTCTAATAAATTGTTTGATATAATAGAACCTGCATTGGGCTTGTTTAGAAGCCCACTCAATTGAGAAAACAAGGCCCCCAGTTCGGACCGGGTAGGAGGAGCCCCAGCAGATCGGGTTGCTGGTTGGGGCGGACCCATTAACTGTGCTGGAGCGGACCCAATAGCATACACCACTGGAGTGGATCCGTTTGGCTAGGGCGGACCCGTTAGGGTGAAAGTGGATCCAGAAGGTTGGGGCAGACCCTGTTGGAAAAACACGCTATGTCCTTCCTGAGACACAGCCGCCCCAGCGTATTTTCCTGCTTCTTTCTCTCCCTTAGGGTTTCGCCCTTTTCCTCCTTTTCCACCATTGCCCCACCATTTCGGCCTCAGTTCGGGGTGTAGAAACCAACATTTGTTCTTTCCATGCCCCTCTTTCTTGCAATGATCGCATTTTTCGGTGGCTCCCCCTTTCTCTGAATTTTGGCCGAAATTTGGAAAATTTGATCTCTTAGCCACTGCGAAGCCATGGTTCTCACGTCCTTCATCAATGGTGACTTGTGGGCAACTCATGGTTTCTCTTCTACTTTCTTCTTGTTGGATCATGTTTTTGATTTGAGTATAGGAAGGGAGAGGGATCGTATTCATGATCTGAGCTCGTACGGCCTCATAACTCGAGTTTAAACCTGCCAGGAACTCGAAAATGTCATCCTCTTCCTCGCGTTTTCTGATTACCTCCAAGTCAGTGGTTTGCGGCCGATATGACCGGAGCTCGTCTTTCTTCTTTTGAAGAGCACCCAGGTACTCTATATATTTCCTCTCGCCTTGTTTCTCTTGCTGGATTTCTTGTTTGAGTTGATAAATTCGAGAGTAGTTATTTTCTTGACCGTACATGCCTTTGACAGCTTCCCATAGCTCAAACGCTGTGTCAGCAAGAGAAAAGAGGTCTGCAACGGATGGCTCCATGGAGTTTGTAAGTCATGTTATGATTTTGTCGTTTTGAGTTCGCCATTTCTTTGCTGCCTTTTTTTCTGGCTCGGTCTGCAAATTCGGATTTGTGGGTTTAGGCTCTTTGTTTTCTCCTGTGATATATTCCCGCATCTCTCGCCCGCTGAGCGCTCTTGATGCAGCCCTTGCCCAGGTCAGGTAATTCCTGCCATTGAGCAAGGTATTGGTGATTTTTGAGGAATTATTGGAAACCTCTTGCCCATCTTGAGACATTTGTTTGCTCTTTTCTGCTGTGGAGTTTGTTGTTTGAATTTTTGATCTCAGAAACTTGATCGCTCTAATACCATGTAAAGTTTTGTAGAGACAGAATTGAGATTTCTAATTTCTGTTTTTATTTCTTCATTAGTCTTTACAAATGATGTACTAGAGCTATTTATAGACTCCATTCTTATTTTACCGTTAAATTCTAACGGTACATTTCTAAATACTCAAAATTACAATTTTACCCTTCCAATTTATTTTATTCTTCAACAGACAATCATTTCGTGCACATGATGCTCGGGTGGACCGGAATTGTGTTTATCATATGTTGTCGTGCTATGATGGGGAAAGGCTCTACAAAATATGTTTGGAAGATCAAACCATCAATTTCAAATTACTATCTGAAGAGGCAATACAGAGCCAATATGATGGTTCTTTCAATTGGTTACTACCTATGAGGTATTTATATTAAAATTAATGTCAGTATATATTTTAAAGACTGCATTCATAATTTATTTTCCTTTTTTAAATTTTATTGCCTGATACATAAACAAATTAATTATATATAGGCAACCTATTCTCAAGCCTGAGCTTTGTATTTCATCCGAGACCAATGCGTGCAGTACTGAGGTATGTTTAATTATTTTCCACATAATCGGTTAGTAAATAAGATATTATTATACTTAATTTAATATATTCTAGCAGGTTTCTCAAAAAAACTCACAGTCACAAGTAAAAGAACATGAAAACAAGGAATGTGCTACCTCTTTGCAATTGGCAAATAATTATCTACCCATACACATCGTGCAATTAATTTCAGAAGAATTACCTTTGAAGGATTCCGGTCGCCTCCGAGCCGTCTGCGAGCCATGGATGAACCTATCCAATCCGATCAAAGAAGAACGAGTGTGGCTTATGTATTGCTCAAAAAAATATGGTACATGTCGAATGTACAATCCTTTCAAAGACAAACAATTTACGCTAAATGTGAAGAGCCTTTTTTTTTTTAAGAAACCAACAGGGGTCAAGCCCCCATTTCATTAATCTCGATTGATTACATGTTTTTGAGTTTCTGATTAAATGTGAAGAGCCTTATTAATTCTAATGAGCCAAGCCGCTTGCGCTTCTCCAAAGACGGGTGGGTTGTAGCACTACAAAGTTACAATCAGTTTTGTTTGCTAAATCCGTTCACTAATGATTTTCATCAACTTCCGATATTAGAGTATCCTTATTCATATAATGGTATCGCAATATCTTGTGTGCCAAACTCATCTTTGAGTAATAATTGTGTGGTATTTGCAATTCTCGGTCACCCTGGAGGTCAATTTACAAGAATTATCGCATGGCACTACGGACAGGATGAATATATGGTATCATATGGAATTCCACAACAATTCTCCATTAATTCCTCATGGCTGACAACAATCCTATTTTTATCCACGGGGAATTCTATTGTTTGGGTAGATTGGGTAACCTTGGTGTTTATAATCCAAAAAACAACACATGGAGAATTCTCGATAAGCCCTCGCCTATTTATTCCGATATAGATCAGGCACTTCAGACTTGCTCAGAATATTGTTATTTGTTAGAGTGCAACAGTGACTTAATCTCCGTGTTTCGAGCAATTAACATGGATTATGTCCGAGTTTACAAGTTGGATAGATCAAAAATGTGTTGGACTCCGCTCGAAGATTTAGGGGATCTTACACTATTTTTGGATTTTAGAACTTCTATGGCAAGAGCATTGCCATGTAAGAGTTACAGTAACACACTATATTTGCCACGCCTTCGCGATGGAACTAGCACGGCAACATTTTACTACAACATGAAAACCAAAATGCATAATCCTAATTTCAAGTGTTTGAAGGAACCGTACAATTGCGTTTGGCTGGAGCCCAATCTAAGTAGCTAGTCATAAATAAATTTATAATTTTTGTGTGTGTTTTTTTTATTATGTTCTGTTGTTTGGATTTCAATTAATTATATTGGAAGTTTATTACTAAATGTAATTCTGTAATTTGGATTTCTTATGTAAAATTTTACGTTAACACAATTTTGAGTTATTAGTAGGTGTTTGAAAATCAAGGGAAGAGATTAAATATTGGTTTTGGCTTTTTAGTTTGTTGTTTAAATAGATGAAACACAATTAGTAACAAATTTTTTTTAATTTAAAATAAAACCGCTAAATGTAATTTATATTATTTTTTTCTACATGCATGTAAAAATATTATCACTTTTTTGTTTTTAAATTTATGAGTTTTTAAAATTTAGAAGAGTTAATATGATAGTATGAACTTTAAACAAAAAAAATCGTTATTTAATTTGAAGTTCCTAGGAAGATATGTATATGAAGTTCTCCAAATAAAATATTTGTTAATCATGCAATTAATGGTAGGTAGTAGTCTAGTGGTGTAAACGAATCCAGATTATTGGATGGGTTCGAATTCGCTCGGTATCCGGACAATTATTAATTAGCAATGAAGAAATCATCCGGATTCGCATACGGTTCCGTTCCGTATCAGAAAATGGATCGGATCGATATCCGGATGACAAATTAAGTATCCCCAGGTACCGTAAAAGTATATGGTTCCATTTCCATTTCCATATCAGAAAACGAATCGAATATCCGAATACATATCCAGATGAAAAAGTATTCCCCCAGGTACCTAGCTTAAAAGATTCTCTTCATTTTACAGTTTGAGATTAACTCCCAACCATTTTGAGATTCGGACTAACGCAGAGGCAGTATTATTGGACTTTGAGGTTCGTGCCAAGTAAAAAATGGACAGTCCAGATCCCCTAATTATGAAAGATTCCCTATTACGGTACCGGCACCGAGGAGGATCTGAATTCTAGCCATTTCCTAAGAACAACTCTAAAGGTCCTGTTCGGCTGCCATCCCGCGTGTTACTGTTCACGCGGGAAAAAAAAAAAATTAGTTGAACTGAATTTTTATTGCAAGAGCATTTCCATGTAAGAATTTTTAGGGATTTGGCACTATTTTAGAATTTTAGAATTTTTATTGCAAGAGCATTTCCATGTAAGAATTACAGTAACAAACTGTACTTGCCACAACTTCAAGATGAAACTAGCACTGCAGAATTTTACTACAACATGAAAATCAGAATGCATAATCTTGATTTCAAGTGCTTCAGGGAACAACTGTGTCTGACTCATGGATTCGAAACCCAGATGGGGGAAATCCTTTCTTATAATAACAAAGGTATTAAATAGTTGGGTGGCTTGACCTCCAACCTTTACTCAAAAAAAAAAAACAACTGTGTCTGACTGGAGCCCAATTTAAGTAGCTAGTCATAAATTCAAATTTATATATATATATATTTTTTTAATTTTGCTCTGTTGTTGGGCTTTGTTGTTGGGCTTCAATTAATTGCCTGAAATTATTTATTAAAAGTGTAATCCTATAACTTTTTGGATTTTTTTTTTGGATAATTTTTTTATTTAACACAGTTTAAGTTATACTAGAGGTGAGCCTCGCTTTGCTTCGGCAAGAGATATATATGAAAGAATAGCATAGCCATATAAATGTATGTACTCTAAAAGTGTTAATTTACAAAACAATACCTAGCAGTATTATTTACATATATTGTACTAACTATAGTATACAAAATGATTGTGTGTTATTGTTATGTGATAGCATCTGCTGTGATGATGCCAAATACATATTGCAGGCATGGAGGTTGAGGATCATTAAGTTATTTACCATCAACAAAATACTTTTAACTGTTTGTAGGAGGGTTAACATAGCCATTTTATTCTACTCCTTTGGCATTTTATCTTCAGTACTGCAAAGATGACAATGTGTGCAATGTGTTAGATTGTTTCATAATTGATACTATATGTAAGAAATGGTTGTTAAATGTTGAAATAAAAATAGATGATCAAACATGTTGTTTTGCTCGTTAAAAGAGAGAAAAAATATGTTCAAACCAGTGGTAAAACCTGTACAATTGCATCAGTATCTATTGAAAAAAAAAAGTTGATAAAAAATCATTGGAACTGGCAGGATTATAATAAAGCAGCGAAACAGCCAACTCAAATTAGTCCGAGCTAGTTGCAATTTTTCTCCTATTTAAAACAAAAAATCCAAAGCGATATTCCTTTGACATACCATGTGTTAAGGGGAATAAAGAGAACAAACAAACAACATATTTTTTTACACATATTTGACAATTATGCCCTTGACTTTTGTGTGAATAATAGTATGATTATTTTCCCTTCTCCAAAAGTATTTGTTAAATTATCATAGTTAAAAAAATCATTATCTAAGATTAATAGGCCATCAATGATGAACTTAAAAAAAAAAACATTCAGTTCACAAACTTCAAGGACTCGCAAACTTTTTCGTATACAAAAAGCATTTGTAATCAAAGTTACTCAAAGTTTGCTTTTTGAAAAAAAAAAAAAAATGAAGACTTACAGACTGATTCTTTGGCTATTTAAGAATAATTAGGGTATTGTCTGTAAGTAAACAAAACTATGTTGAAAGATACAGCAAAAAAGCATACTTTGTTTTTATAATCTAATTCAGTAGATAGACAACACAAAAGCCAAGTCTACCGACAAGTAATTACTCAATAACAACTATATATACACCATATAAATTGAACAAAACTTGTGGAAAAAGAAATTATTCAGTAATTACTTAGTAAAAATTAGATCCACTAAGCATCAAGGGAGAAAAATGAACACATCAACAATACCATCTGCTAAACATTCATAAACTAATAAACACAACAACATCTCAAGAGCAGTCATATAATTTCATATTCTGATTAGGTGTCGCTCAGGTCTGGTAAAACTAACAGACAAATATCCATCACATCATTTCGCATTTGCAAGCTCTAGTGAGCACTTTTGATATCAAGTTGTAGATGAAGAACACATAGATGTGCAAATAATAACATCAATAATATTAATTACCTGATGAGAGAACAATTATGTACTGCCAACCAAGAGGTTGTGTGTGGCTACAAATTGAATGCACATCACTCGCAGATGCCTTAATTGTATACATATTTGTAGCTATCTGCAATTAATAAAGCATTAAATAAGAATAGAAATCTTCAAAAATTATTAGGAAGCTTTTCTTATGGTGTATAATTGTTCCAAACTGTTCTTATCTGACAACAACACATGTTGCTAATTCATGAGAATGTAAAAGTCAAGTATTTTTGTCTGTCTTACATGAAGAAAATTCAATAAGCCCATATGAATACTAAAGGGTAATTAAGTAACTATTGATTTGTATGTTTTATTAGTTAAGCATTTCAACTTAGTTCCATGAGAAAATTTAACAGTAGAGTAGCCTCTACTTCTGTAAATCTTAATGAAAGAAGAATGTCAATTTGTACCAATTAAACCCCAAAAGTTATGCAACCTTTCAATAATGCTTGTTGTTGCCTATGGTAAAAAAAATGGGTATAAATAGTAAAAAAATAGTTTCCATATTAAAAAAACAATCTTCCCTTTATCTGTTGTCTCAGCATCACTGCAACCTAAACAATCAATTCACATCTTATTTGGCTTATACGGTACCAAATCTGTCGTGCATAAGAGAAATGCTGTGTTTGGGTTTATTATGAGCTGCATCCTTTTTTGTGTTATCCAACTTGTAAGGATTGTTAAAAGTTTGTCAGTCATATTTTGGAGTCACAGGACATTGTTCATTGTATTTTTATTAACTGTAAGTTAGTACCTATTTGGAAAAGCTGTTATTTCTGATATCAATTCATCTTGTTATAAGCATGTGCCCGAATATGTTTTGAAAGTATATGTATAGAATTCTCTTTTTTTAAAGCTTAATTAATAAAAGGATAATTACTAATTATTTCTTAAGAGTTGAATAAATTGTTTCCTGCAAATTTAATTAACTTGAGAGAACTGAATGCAAGAATAACTTGTTGTGTTATTTAATGCTCATCTATTCTTTGGATATCTATTTGAGGTGGATGGTCTTCCCAGATGGATATTAGTGCTTTCTCGTTCCTGTGATACAACAAATGTAAAAAAATGTAATTAAGCAAAAGACTATTTTGAATATCTGAATCAATGGACTTATATCTTAGATATGTGAAACAATGGACTTATAAGGGAAAATCAAATCATCTACATGAGACGGGCCTTATAAGTAAAAGAGTTAATTGTTTTCTTGTTGATAGTTCAGATAATGGGTACAGAATGAATCAAATTGCTTACGTAGATCTTCTATATTGGTCGATCAAAAAATATTTAGACCTTAATATATAAAATAGATAGTGAATACAAACAATAAATCAAATTGCCTCGGTAGATCTTCTATATTGGTTGATCTGAAAAAAATTTAGACCTTAATGTATAAGAAAAAGACAGATTGGGAATTGACTATAATATGTGAACCGAAATTACTAAAATTTACTATAAATCATTATTAGATATTGATGAGTGCATGTAACAGGCATTGATGAATTGGAGTAGACAACCAGAAAAGTTGGTGCTAAAATTAAAGATTCAAATTATGCTTGCTAACAATCAACATCTTAGAAGTGGGGACGCATACTGGCATGCGCACTGGAATTAGCACCTTCAATCGCCTTGTCCTAAAATTTAAGCCTTTTACAGCATGCAATGCATGAATCAAAGACGAGAGAGAGAGAGAGAGAGAGCTCTAGAGAGAGACTGAGAGACTAACTCATTCGGTTGTTGTCGTCCTTTGGCTCCTCGACATTGGCCTTCTTGCTCGAACTATTTGATTCATCCTTCTTCACTGTATCAACATCCACAGGCTTCTCTGCCAATTTATTCTCTGGTTTAGCCTCCTTTCCCTTCTCCATCGCCCACTGTCAGATCAAGTACTGTACTACTGTAGAAGTATTGTAGTAGTACTGTCTGGGCCCACTGTCAGCAACAAATAGCATATTGCAATGCAACTACGAATTTCTTGAACATAAAGGAGATGATGATTAAAATGTCCAAATTATATATCATTAGAATGTATGAGCTGTTGCATTGTTGGTGATTGATATAATGAAATAAAAAATAGTACATATAATGCAGGTATTAGTTTACATATATAAGGATAGTACAAAAAGAAACTAAAACAACATATATGCAAGTATTAATTTACAACGTATATGAACAATAAAACAAAAAAGTGTATATACATGAGTATTAGTTAACGTATGAAACAAAAACTTCACATAAGGTAGAGGTTATGAATTTCTTGAACCACCACAACTGCTGGAAGATACATTTCAATAGTAAAAAAAAATCCAATATCCCTGTAAAAACCAATATCCTTATATAACCAACGAAACATGTAATTATTCTACACAAACAAATATTAGAAAATGCATTTCAATAACGTAAAATCCAATATCATAGCAAAGTTCAAGCCTACCGCATGCGACACCGGGTGTATATCAGCGTTGGTATGCACTTTGCTTTACTGCTACCGCATATCAGATATCTGAAGACAATGACGGATACAGAAAGAGAAGGAAAAATGGGAAAAATAACTGAGCAGGAAGCGAGACTCGTTGGAGCACCTCTTATCCTGGCAAGTAGTTGTGTCTATGTTTGTTCCTCCAAAGCTAGCTGCCTGTAACCACCAGTAATTCTTTTTATTTTTGAATATTACTACTCTGGAAAAAAAAAAGTAAAATCCAATTGCACATATTAGAAAGAAAAAATTAAGAACAATCTTTAAGAAAAAAACAATCAAGTCAATTGAAAAAAAAAAAAAATTTAACCTGAAGATTAGCAATTCCAGGAGAAAAGATTTCAGATTTTCATGGTTAAATTTGAATCTCAGCTCCTAAAATCTCTGCCACTTTGTGGAATCTTTGAAAGATCAGCAACCCTTTTCTGCATTTTTCTGCTGCTACGAACTGTGTGCTGTTTGAAAGAAATGTAATTAGGCTACGCATGTTAGCTGAGATATATAAACTTAAAAATCATAACATGATTCGAGGACTTATTAAAATTTCTAAACATCAGTTATCTAAACCCTTTTGTGTATTTTTTTTAAAGTTAAAATAAAATAATGACTATTAATAAGACATCGTTACATTTTGTTAACATAGAACAATGGCTATTGGATTCAAATCCAATAAGGGATAAAGAAGAAAAGAGGTATAAACCAAATTCCTCAATTGTCACCTATTAAGCAAGCTTTACAATTCAATTCAACAGTCAAACAATAGCTTAAGTTTCTTAAAGCTCCAATCTGCCAAAACCCGTTAAAATAGAACAATGGGTATTGGATTCAAATCCGACAAGGGATAAAGAGCTAGAAAAGAAATAAATCAATTCCCTCAATAATCACTTATTAAGCAAGCTTTACAATTCAATTCGGCAATCAAATGCAAATCAAATTGTATGCATATTTTATAGTGTAATACAAAAAAGGAAAAAGATTTCAGTAAATAATCAAACTTTTCAAACAAACCTGAAAATTGATCGGGAGGGAAAAATCAGGAGAATGAACATCAGAACCAGCACCACCCTGGCTCAAGGATCCATTTGGAAGCGATTGAAGAAGAACAGGGACCCTCGGAGAGGAGGAGACGAGGAGATTTTAAAAAATCGGAGCTCCAAATGAGGGATGGAGTAGGAGGAGGCGGCGTTGAAGGCGAAGACGGGGCACCGATTACGATTGAGGCTGAGACTGACGGTGAGAGTAGAGCGCGAAGGTGATGACAAAGCGTCCATCGACGGATTGATACGCAAAAGAATTTGGGTTTAAGGTTCCGGAGGAGACAAGCTGGAAGTGAGAAGGAGAGGATCGAAGTTTCGAGCAAGAGGAGCGCTCTGACTGCGGGGACCGGGTAGAGGCAGAGGGAAGAGCGGTGAGAATGAGGAATCGCGTTTGAGAAGCAAAGAAGAGCTCAGATGGACACGTAGCGAAGAGAGGACAGCTGCAAGCGTGAGAAAGAATCCAGTCTTGAATCATCCGATTCGGATCGGACGGTGCAGAAGGGATGTGTTACTGTTGGAGTACTGTAGCACATCCGACGCAGATTATATATATATAATAGATGTAGATGTTTGGGAATCAAAGGAAGAGATTAAAATCCATAATAGATTTGATCCAATGTTCCAACCAACCTGTGAAAATCAGTGCAGCACACAACATCGATCTTGAGTTTCACTGCTAAAGTTAATTACACGGTTATATTAATATAATATATTTTTCTTAGTTGCATAAAAATATATTAAGTAATTTTATATTAAAGAAATGTCTTCTTTTTTGCGGAAACATGTGTACGTATTAGACTGTTATTATATGTACAGTTCTTTAAGTTTCATTTTATTTCAATAAATATATTCTTTAACCTACAAATGCAAAGTACAAATGTACAATACTATATATATTGTACTTTTAGAAAAGAAACAAGCTGTTATATTATGACAGTATTATATATAATTCAAACTTTGGATTCACTCCGATATTTCTGACTCTTATCACTACATATATATATATATATACGAGGGAGGAAATAATTAGAAATATTGCTTTCATAAATTTCGTATACATAAAAATCTTTTAATCACTAATTAATATAATTTGTAAAAAGTTAGCTCCTCAAATTCTTTATTATCGGTAAACTAAGAAGTAATATTTTTTTTCTTTTCTTTTTATGGTCACAAATATATATATAGAGAGAGTGTGACTAATATGATTTCAGTAGCATATGAGCCGAAGTGCTTACGGTCCAAATTTGAAATTTCAAAATCCAAAAAGTTGATCTGAACCGTTAGATGTGTTCTCCATATTGAAATGTGCTTGGAGACCAAATTTTACATTTTTTGGAATTTTTTTGCTATTTATTAAGCCACTTTGAAAATCGTTGATCCAACAGTAGCACTGTTGGGTTAAGCCACCGTTGGATCAGCAATTTTTAAAGTGGCTTAATAAATAGCAAAAAAATTCCAAAAAATGTAAAATTTGGTCTCCAAGCACATTTCAATATGGAGAACACATCTAACGGTTCAAATCGACTTTTTGGATTTTGAAATTTCAAATTTGGACCGTAAGCACTTCGTCCCATATGCTACTGAAATCATATTAGTCATTCTCTCTATATATATATATATATATAAAATTGGCACAAAGATGAATGTGGGAACTTGAAATTTGTTGCAACTTGCAAGTATTCATTGCAACTATCATGCATGCATGTACTAGAAATTTGAGATATTTTGCGAGTTTTTATTGCAAATTGATATCAAGAAAAACTAAAATGCGTACGGTATGAGAAAGATATGTTTTTGTATGACATATCATGCATATGTTACTTCATTGTTGATATATGTATTTACTGAATTATATCATTTGCACAAATTATTTGTTTGTATGTACAATACTTCAAAAATCATTAGTCTAGAAGTTTATATTTTTTTTAATAAATAATTGGAAAAAAAAAACTTGTGTTTAGCAAATGTATTCAATATATTGTATTCAACACTGAATTTATGCAATAAGATATCAGAAAATATCAACAAATTTATCAAAGTATTTAATTGTTGTGGTAAGCTCCAAAACAATGATGCATTAACCAATTTTAAACCAAAGTCCTTGACATATAGATTGTGCATTGATGGAAAATTCAAACTACCAAAATATGTCATATTTGGTGTTGAGCCAAGAAGTTAGTATTAAGTTATGAAATTTAGGTGTTAATATTTTTACAATTTGTTCACTAACATTAACTTAATTTACATAAAATTTTAGGTATTAAGACTTGAATTCATAGGTTTTAATATCTAGAAGCTTATGTATTAAGATCTTGATAATGCAAAATTGATTCTTCTTTTTTAATATTCATACAGGTTCTTGAATAATCTAAATGGACACACCAGTGACAAGTTCTTGTGTATGCATGCCCCTGGTGTCGAAAAGAATTTAAAAGCTTTCAAGAGATGGGATACCTGACAAGAGGAGGATTAAGTAAAAAGATGTTATTTACTTTAATATTGTTGAAATTGTGTGCTTGTTAATATATAATTTGTATTTCTTTTGCATTTCTTGATTCTCTTATTTAATTGTCGTTTACATTTTTTCTAGTTCTTTACATTTCACTGATAGTCCGGTCCTACTTGACCAATTGACCTTTCTATTTGTCATTCTTTACATTTCTTGATATGCGTTCAAGCTCCCTCTGTTTTTTTTTTTTAAGGAAAAGTAAGAACCTTGACTTATTTTCAAGGTCAAACAATTGTAGAAAGAATGAAAATGAAAGAATTTTAATTTTATGACTTTTCTTTTTATTGTTTTACAGAAAGACGAAATATACTTGCTCGTGGTGTCAGAAAGTATTTGAAAATCTTGAAGAAATGGGGAAGCATGTGAGTTGCCCCCTATTGACTCCGATCAAGAAAGGAAAAGCTGACAAGAAAATTAAGTAGAAGTGCACTACATAATTTGTTGATTGAAAACACTGATGATATTCGAATTGTAGACTGAGATTGTGTTTGTTAATATATCTGAGATTGTGCTTGTTAATATATCTGTTAATTTGTAGTTCTTTTGCATTTCTTGATTCCAATTGACCTTGCTTCTATTTGTCGTTCTTTACATTTCTTGATATGCGTTCCATCGTCAGCGAAACAAGCTTAGAGCTGCTAATGAGTCGAGCCGGTTCGCGAATCAATGAGTTGAGCTGCTCAATATTTTATAATGAATCGGACACGAAACTAAAAAAAGTCCAAATCCGACTCGGCTCGCTTTTAAAGAAAAAAGCTCGGCTCAGCTCGCGAGCTCATGAGCCGGCTCATATTTTTACTTAATTATTAACAAAAAAATTGTGTCGAACATTTAACTCTGTTGCAATACATAAACATTATTTACGTTACTATTCAATAGTGAGGTCTTCATATTATACAAATATTAAAAAAAAAAATTAACAATAAATTAATAAATAAGATAATAAACTAACTATATCATGTAAATAACATTCAAATCAAATAGAGAATACAATAGACATTTTTTCACCGATTTCAAATTTCAATTTTTTTTTTCAAATTTCAAAATTGAAATTTAAAAAAAATTGAGTTAATGCATCTGGTCCATTTGATGCGCTTTAAAAATCGTGCATACAAGATCCAAATTTTAATTTTTTTTTAATTTCAAAGTTTTTCAAATTTTAAATTATTTTCAAATTTCAAATTTGAAAAAACTTTGAAATTTGAAATTTTTATTACATGAACCGGCTCACTAGTCGAGTCGAATCGTATTGTATTGTTATAACAATTTCTAAGATATTAAAATACAAACATACATGATTTATATATATGAATACAATAATTAAGGTAGATCATTTTCCAAATACATATGTAATTCAATAAAATATTGGACAATATTTTTTATATTGTAATCTCTTTAAACAATTCAAAATTTGTACTAAATTTACATTAAATATAAAATTGATTTTAAAAGAAAATGTATAAAATGCAAATTTTAAATTTCTTTCTTTTAGAAAACCACCTAATATTGAAATGAAATTTCAAATTTGTAATATAAAACACGACACGCGGCAGCATCTCAACCCAATTTGAACCAGAGAAAATTAATAAAAGGAAAGAAAAAAAACTTCTTTATATCAAAAAAATAAAAAGAAACTAATGAATCCAATAGTATACTGAGCAATCTTCGTTCTCTTTTCACATGATGAATAATTGTTACATAATTATGAATAATCCAATAGTATATACTAGCTCACGGCTCAAGTAAAATTACGAGCCAGCTCACGAGCTCGTGAGCCAAGCCAAATCAAGTCAAATATTTACATGAGCCGAGCTAAGCCGAGCTTTTTTATTTCAAAAACGAATCGAATTAGAGCCGAATCATTTTGCTTCTCTCGCTGAGCAGGAGAGCCGAACCTTAAGCATTAACCCCATGTTTGGTTGTGGCCTAAAGGGTGGAATAAGGAGCATTAATTGAGCCGGACTTAATTGAGCCGGACTAAGATGAAATAAGCCGATCTTTAGGCCGGCCTAAATTAAACCACCTCACATGGTGGTTTAATTTTATTCCACGTAGTGGCCTAACTCTATTGATTATAATATATTATTAGTATATAATTAGTAATATTATTAATTATTATTATAAGTATATAATTATTTAATTAATATCTTATATTGTTAATATATCAAATAATTATTATAATAATATTATATAAATGAGGAGGGATCAAGTTACACCTTTTTTTTGACACATTTTGACACCTACTATTTTCAAAGTTCAAATAGTCGATCCAAACCGTTCAACATGATTGATATACTAAAATGTGCTTGGAGATCAAATTTTATATTTTTTGAATTTTTTTTACTATTTATTAAGATGGTTACAAAATCGTTGTTTTCGGACCATTGAAAAACAGCGATTTTGTAACCATCTTAATAAATAGTAAAAAAACTCAAAAAAATGTAAAATTTGATCTCCATGCACATTTTAGTATATCAATCATGTTGAACGGTTTGGATCGACTATTTTGGATTTTGAAATCGCAAAATTATCCTATAAAAAAACAATGTCATGATGTGTCAAAAAAAAGTGTAATTGGATCCCTCCTCTATATAAATAGTAGTTTTTATTAATAATTATTATTCATTTATAATAATTTAATTAATATGTTTTATTGTTAATATATGTAATTATTATTAATATATTAATATTAGATAATTAGTATCTTATTATCAATAACTATTATTAATGTATCATTACATAATTAATATCTTATATTTTTAATATATTAAATATTTTCTATAATATTATTATATAATTAGTATATTTTTATTAATATTTTTTATTAATATATTATTATATAATTAATATGTCATATTGATAATATATTAAATAATTATTATAATAATATTATAATATATTATAGTTATTATTAATATATAATATATAATATATAATTAATATGTTATATGTTTAGTATATTAAATAATTATTATAATAATATTATAATATAGTATAGTTATTAATATAATTATATAAATAATATTTTATATTGTTAATATATTAAATAATTATTATACTATTATTATCTATTTAGTATCTTGTTACTAAAAATTATTAAAAAGATATAATTATATAATTAATATATTATACTATTAATAAATTAACTTATTATTATTATAATATTATAATATATTATAGTTATTATTAATATATTAATATTATATAATGAGTATCTTATTATTAATATATAATTATATAATCAATGTCTTATATAGTTAACATATTAAATAATTATTATAATAACAATAATATATTATAGTTATTAATAATATGTTAATATTATATAATTAGTTTTTTATTATTAATAAATAATTAAATAATAATTATAATATATTATAGTTATTATTAATACTTTAATATTATCTAATTATTAATAATTAACTAATTTAGACTTTCAAAATTTTAGTCCACAAATTTTAAACAAATAAGAAATAACCTAAGTCATAATCT